>BJBW01014593.1:17214-27251 GCA_004320125.1 Scolopax mira
GTGGGAGGTGTCCCTGCCCAGGGCAGGGGGGTGGAAGTAGATGATCTTTAAGGTCCCTTCCAACCCAAACCATTCTATGATTCTATAAGCCAAAAAAGTATTTACTGGGATTTCTCCAAGCAACAAATTACTTCATGAGACAGCATTTTTAAAAGAGGGATATCTTAACAGTAGAAATAAAAAACACAAGCACAGTGAACTGCTGAAAGTACATTTGCATTTATAAATTTTGCTGTACGAGAACTGGGAACTGAGATTCATCCCTATTTGAACAGAGAGGCCTTAAAACCAAGTCCAATTTGCACTTTTAAAGCCAAATGCAGAATTGGACCAGCACTATCACTTGGCTAATCAACCACTTTGAAGTGATTCAATTCCAAATCACTGTGCTGAGCAAAGCATGCTAACTAAAGCAGGCAGCTTTATGTAACATCAACCTTCTAAAAAAACCTTTACCAATTCAAAACAGGTTTTTATCTCAACTTCAATGAAGCACATTCAACATTTGAACAAAACAGCCCAGCCCTACTTTCTTACTTAATCATACTGAAAAGCTAAAGCTGTCCAAGTAACAAAATGCATTTTCGTGTGTTTTATTATACAGTTTATCATATTACGTGTTACAATCTTCCCTGCTAGTTGTGCAGTTCTAGGAACACTAAGTTCTTCCCCTCTCCCCTCAAAAACCAGTCCCAAACGTGAAACCTTCTCATCAGCTCCTCCCCACTGTCAAGGGAAGATCTTACAGATGGAGCAGAAGGCTGTGCCTCAGCACACTGCATTTTCCACTCTTTCTGCCCAGTTTCAGGCACCCTACATTCTCTTTTCAGAGCTCTGTTTCTAACCAGCTATTCAGGTGGCTCACCATGTAGGAGAGAAGTGGAATAAAGCAGAATGTTTTATTAGAAGAAAAAGCAGAGGATGAGAGCAGCAAGCAAATAAAAGGCATAAAGAACTAATTCTGCACAGCCCACTCCTTCCCGAGGCAGCCAGAGATCCCCTATATTTTCAATTCCCAGCTGGGATCCTCTGCCTGGCAGGGACAGATGGGACAGAGGGAGTTTAAGGGAAATCGAAGGCAAAAAAACCTCACCATAAATAATGAGGGAAAAAGTGTTGTAGCAACAGTTCTACTTTTTAGTCTCTGTGTTCACAGCTATTTTTGCTAAGTTATATATTGATTCAAACAGTTTAAAATAGGTAGTTCAAAAATGCAGTAACATGTCACAAAAATAAAGGTTAGAAATTTCAACTCGCAAGAGTTAGGGCTGGATGTGATTTTAAAGCTGAGAAGCAAGAAACACCAGCACTGCACAGACAGGAGAAGAACCAACAGGTAACAAATTTGCTTAATTCATCTAATGTAATTACAACAAAACCTTAGTGCTAAAATGTCAAAAAGATAAGAACCTCCATCTTGACTAGGAGAGCTATTTGTTATGGATTATTTCAGTCACACCCGCATGTGGTTATAAGGTAGATTTATAGGTTAAAAAAGAAATAAAGACGACTTACCTCGTGGAATTCTTCCTGTTCCCTGGCAAGTGGGGCAGGTGACACTGTCTCTTCCTGTAAATTCCACGTAGGGAAACTGTGACACGTCTCCACACCTGCCATCCTCGTTATGCGATTCCGAGTGCACCAACCCATTCCTCATGTTATCAGACACCGTGCCCCCATCGTAGCCATCTTCCTTGCACGCATGCATAGGCAGGTGAGAAAGGGATTTCCCCATGCCTAAAATAAAAGTCAGAAGAAAGTTTTCAGGGACAACGATTCAAACGTGGCTTGGATTTACAAGTTTACAATTTTCAGTGATTTCTCCACACACTACAGACCCAATTCTAATAAGCTTTTTATGTGGGACTTGTTTTGAGAAACACAGGATCAGCTACTCATTGCCAAGCTAGAAATATAAATCTCTGCATGTCTAAACTGATTATTCCCTTTTAACCAAAAAGAGGAATGATTCAGAGGAAAAATTAAGGAAAAAGAAAAAGGGAGTTACTTTAACACAGCTGCTGGCAATATGTAGCATTTATAAAGGCCTGTTTAAAAAAACAGAAGTATTACACAGCATTTTTGCTACCTATGCAAATTTTAAAGTTTTCTCATGACTGTAGCTTTTCAGCCACAATACTGGAACTGCCTTGAAACACAGAGCACTTGAAACTAAAGATAATAATCAATTGATCCAAGTGGAAGTGTCCTTAACTTGCAACAGGTGGAAAACAAAATCGAAGTTAAAAATTAAATAATCTGTACAGCAGTGGCAATCAGTTGTCTAGATTATCCCCATAACCCACTTTAGTTACCTAACAGAGGCACCCAGTATCTCTGTTTATTAGGTAAAAAAACCAGTTTTTCCATTTTAAGTGGCATTCTTTAAAGCATCTGCTAGTAATTATCATGCTGCTTTACTGAGAAGGGAAGTTCTAAGAGGGAGATTAAGAGAGCAAAACAAGCCAGAATATTTTAAACTAACCACTCAGAACAGAAAGATCTTAGATAAAGTGATGGTAACAGGAGCACATTATGTTGCCTCAAAGCCTAGATGAAGGGGGGGAAGGCAAATGCCAACAAGTCCCAGTTACTGTTTCAGTAAATATGCAGCATTATTCTAGTCACTTAACTCACTCAACCCTTCCAAGAAGGAAAACTATTTATCCTTTAAAAGTGCTACAGCACTTTTAAATATTCTAAATTTGGGAACTATTCAATAATGAAAACTGTTGAACCGAAAAGTAAAACTATTGAGCTACTGAAAAAAACATTTCTGAAAAAGCTGTTGACAAAGTTGAGGATTATTCCACATGGGGTTTTTGCTTACTGTTTTCCTTGCAGTTGACCTACAGCCTTCAAGCTCTGAAACTTGAGCCTTTCAGCTTAGGCAAGAACTGTCTGACAGACAGATACAGGTCTGAACGCTGAGGGATCAGTCCCCAGTGCTGTTGTGCTACAACTCTACTCACCTGCTCTAGCAATGGTAGGCCCAGGCTACACCTCCATTAACAACTAAACACAGAACAAGGAGCAACTCTGTAGAAATTAAGTTATTGAGGACCCACCAACCACACTATACCAGGGTTTGAGTCTTTATTTCACACTAGCTCTCGTCTAGACCGACAACACCCACTCACAAATAAAGTGCACCTTCCAGTTTTAGCTTCTTCCAAAAGGAAGAGAGTTCACACACTCCCAGATCACACCGTGACGTGAACCAAGGTGCAGCAAGCAAGGATGACTGGGAACTCATTCCAGGAGCACACCCTTCTCCTGAATTAAAATACTCCTGCAGATGTATCCTCCAATGCCAGCTGTACTCAGACTTCTATAACTAGGATTTAATTCTGTTGTTCTACTGCCAGAGACTGAGGAGACACGTCTCAGCTCAGACAAGAAAACACCCTTCAAGTGAAATGTGTTCCTCTAACATGGTTTGAGCCTGCAACCAAGCACTGAACTTACTACAGCTGACCAAAACTGGAGAATTTGTTCTTTTACCCAGCATCCACAGGCTGAACGCTAAGAGTTCTGAGAATATATCAGCTTCGCATGTGTCAGCCTCGATACTGTCACCAAAGCAACAAACCCTACTTCCTTAACAGCTGTGCTTTGACCTAGTCTCTCCCTCATAACTGATGTATATATTCCAGCCTCCTTGGACTTGTCTGGAGTTCCCTTGAATTCACAGTCTGTTACAAGGAGTTTGGTAAATTAAAGAATATGTTGTGATAAGCAGCTTTTGTATAAGGCTGTGCCCCCCAGCTTGCTATAGGATAGTACACAGTGTCCCAGGCACACAGAACCACCACATCCCGAGTTAAATGCAAGGCTCAGGGAAAAAACTTTTTGTTTATGAAAACAGTGAAACCTTATAAAAGTAATTGTCATACTTCTCCAAACAGTTAGGGCGGCACTGTTGCCCCTTACACACAAATGTATAACTTGAGGTTACAGACTTTCTTTTTCAAAACAGCACAAGATCTTGAACCACAACCTCCTCCTGCCCTATCCTGCCTTAATCACCAGGATTACAAGCTCCTCCAAAACAGAGAATTCAGCAAGGGAAGGCGACGACCTGGCAGGGGCAGGTGGGCCCTACACCCCCTTTAGAGACCCCCCCTCCCGGACACGGCCGGCTGGCCAAGGCCGGCGCTGGCAAAACACACAGGAGTCAGGAACCTCCCTGAGATTTACGGTATTTCCTCGCTCTCCAAGGCCGGCGCGGCGGCTGCTCTGGCAAACATGGCGAAGTTTCCAGCCGCCGGACGCAGACCGAGGCCGGGCGAGCTCGCCCGATGCCGGCGGGAGCGGGCCCCGGCACCCCTTCGGCCGGCGGGCGAGGTGGGGTGGGGGGGTGTCTCGGCGCAGGAAGCCGCCCCGGGGTAAGCGAGGCCCCGCCGCGGACCTGCCCAGGCCTCGCCGAAGCCCACGAACCACCGCCCGGCCCCCAGCTCCCTCAGGGCCTCGCAGACAAGGCCGCGCTCGGCCTGGCTCCGGCTCCCACCCCAGGCCCGCCGTCCCCCGGCTCCCCGCCGCGGCCCTCCCCACCTGCGGCGCGGGCGGCGCGGGCTCCGCGGGCCGAGCGGGGCCGGGCGAAGCGGGGGGAGATAGAACCAGAGGCTGCAGGTACGACGCAACGGCCCCGGCACTAAACCCCGGATCCGGGGCCTGCGCAGGGGCGGGGCGACGGGAGGCGGTGCCGCGTCAGGCCCGGCTCGGCCCCGCCGCTGCCGGCCGCGGGCGGGGCCGGGCCCGGTTCCCGGCGGGTGTGACCGTGAGGCGATGGCCGGGTTTGCGGGGTGCTCCCGGGCCCCGGGGGTGGAAGCAGGAGGAGGAATAAGGAAAACCGGGAGACGGCGCAGCCCCTCTCGGCGGCTGAGGGACGGAGGGCAGGGCGGGTTCCCCACACCCCGAGTTTCTCTGTCAGGACTCAACCCGCGGTTGTGTGGGCTTCCACCGAGGCTCTGAGTTTGCCATAATCACAGGAAAAAAACACCTGATTTTACTTCGTGGGCCTTTCACCATGGTTATTTTCTGTTCCCTTTTGGCAGCTCCGGTGGAGGTAACTCGCCAACGCCGTGCTCTGAGGGAAACGCGATGCTCCAGCAAGGAAAAGCTGTGGCAGGTCAGCAAAAAAACCAAAGGTCGCAGGAAGCTAGGACATGCTGCCACCTCGGTTCAGTTTTGTAACTCGGGTCCCAGGGTTGCTTTGTACAGCTGGTGTTTATTCATGGCACGGGCAGTTGGTTGTTCCCTGAGCAGTTTGCCAGAGGAAAATGAAATACTGTGGAAGTGAATAACTTGTGTTGTGTGCCCACATCTGGTCCATGAAAACCACTGCAACACAGGGGACCACTCCTGTCTGGGGATGTGGGGGCAGCAAAGGGACAAGTGCTACACAGAGGGGACATAGGGTGGGATGAAGGAGTCTGGGGGACCAGGGAGAAGCTCTGCCTAGTTTGGGAGCCTCGTCCCACCTGCAGGAATGAATCAGGCTGAGGTTTCACACCATGTATGATTCATGTATGATTTGATACATGGTGTGATTCACGCCATGTATCAAAGTGCAAGGACAAGCAAAGGGGCAGGGCTCAAGGGAGAAGATGGGGAAGCAAGTTCGGGGTGATCACGAGCACGGGGCGGGGTACCAGGCTGCTCCAGAGGCCAGGAGGAGACAGGCACGGTCAAACTCCTCACAGCATTGACAAGATCTGGGACTGGGATGTCCCTTGGCCTTCTGGTAGAGCTTCATCTGTCTTTGGCCTGTCACTGTTTAAGGTTCCTCAGGTACCCATACAAAGGTCTCTGTGCAGCAAGATTGACCATGGAACTTTGTGGGTTCCTAACTATAAAATTACGTGTAAGTAATCTTGAAGAGATCCCTGGCATACTCAGGACTTGCAGGGAGGTTGTATCTTGCTTTAGAGCACCAGCAAATGCAGAATGATGTGAATTTCTTTGAAATAATAGTGGCTGCCAGGTAGGTTGACCTCGATCATCATACAGCAGGGGACATGCCAGAAAAGGTCTAGCGAAGAGATGTTTGGAAGGGCTTTGAGAGGTCACACTGAGTTCTGGCAACTCAAAGTTACTCTGACAAATTCTGTCAATATAAATTTATTCAAGAGAGATATTCCTAGCAAATTTGAATTAACATGGAGATTTTGATCAAATAGCACGTTTTCACCTTAGACTTCAGCAGTTTTTATCCAACATTTCTAAGCCTCCGACCGATGTGTAAGGCCCCGTGCAGATCAGGATGTTACAGAGAGTGTTTTGCTTGCCAGGACCGGGGCAAGAGTTGAAATCAGCCTTTCCAGATTGTTCTCTGTTACTGTTATCAATAAAGAAGTTTCCTATTAAAGACTTGTCACTGCTCCTGTAGCCTTTTCTCTGTAGTTTTGAGACATCCAGAATGCTGCCCCCGCCCCCCCCCCCCCCCCTCTTTTTGAGAGACTTCAGAAAAGTCATATAAGCTGACCTGATAAAAATAAGAACAATCCTAATTTTTAGCGATTTTGCCCTTGATTCAATAAAATGGCAACAAGTCTTGTTTATTCATAAATCATCCCAGTCCCAGGATGCACAACACCGAGCCATGTGGTGGTTGCAGTCGTGGCTTGTGCCAGGTCTCATCATTAAAGGGTACCTAAAGTCACACTCAGGCCAAAATCAAAATCAAAACACCCAAACAATAGGAAAAAAGGGAATTCTGCAATTTAAATTTGCAATGTAGGTGTCCATAGTCTGGGGCAATCTTACTCCAGGCGCAGGAAGTTAAGACCCAGCCTATTCTTTGAGCAGGGTCATACCAGTCACTTTTTGATGTTTTATTCTATGTCCTAGTGCTGCTTTGAGGAGTGGCTGCACTAAATATAAAGAATTTAAAATGTATATTAAAAAATCCACTGTAATCATTTGGATTTTTAATGATGATCAGTTTTGAAACATCATTTTTTCCCCCCTGTGAGGTATTCTCTTTTTTTCAGAATGGTATCTTAATGGTATCTATGGCAAATATTTTTAGTCACATTTGTTTGTCATGGATACTTTCATTGCTGTGTATTTTCTGATGGTAGGGCCTGTGCACTGAGTTATTTTGCATGAATAAAACATAAACAATCTTTTATAAGTGACATGTTTCTGATATATCACACAGCGGCTGGTAACTGTTCTTGCTGCACTCCCTGATCTGCAGTGTGCACTTAATAGTTTCTCTTTGTTCATTGTATGTGCACAACCCTTAAATTCTGCATTAGCTGATGAATGAATGAGATGATTATTTTCTGTAAGAACATAATTTTTGCCCATTCCTCCACGATTCTGATGCTGTGTAAGGACTGTGGCTCACTCGCTGTGGAACCATTTATCTTTACCTTACGGGAGCGATGGTGGGTGGCAGCTGTGGCTGCCTTCAGCCATACACACAGACATGGAATAATACTGACTGAACAGCCCCCTTGGTCTGGAATAATCTAAAATAAGAGGAAAATAAGAGCAATGAAGTTCTAGCTTTATTATTTCTAATGTGTGGCCTGACTAGCTTTAATCAGATGGGCTATATGCAGAGTTAAGCCTTTTATTGAGAGGTTCTTTAACTTATATAGCTCCCCAGAGGGAGATTTGAATAGCCAATGGAACATTTGGCCTTTAACAATTCAAATTTATTTAACTTTAAAAAAAGAATACATTTTTACATCCATTTGGGAAATGACCTACATATAAGTTACATAAACTCCTGAGATCTAGTTTCCTGCATTTGGAAAGTTGTGTCAGTGATAGTGACTCAGTCTCTCACTGACAACAGAATTATTATGTCACAATGCAATAAATAAATGTTTTTTGCTATTGTTTTATTTTTATGTAACTTGATCAGCACCAAGAAAATCCACTTGTATCTTAAAAAGTTCCCATATTTTTCCAAAACTTGTAGGGCGAAATGTGGTATTAAGCCCTCTTTCTTTCCTTTAGGACTCTCCCACCTGGTTTAAGGCTCAGGAGTCAATCTGTGCAACCTTCTGCACAGTTTAATCCATCATTTATACGTAGAAATTGATTTATGGCAACAGTCTAACAGATGCATAAAGTACTTTTTTGAGGCACTGTTAAAATATGAAAAATGGTACCCATAAGTAAGGGAGAACAGAAGATGCAGGAGCACCAGAGTGAACAGATAACATTGAGGAAATTATTTCACCTAGAGCCTGAAGCCAGCTCGTTCCTGGCTTTTTGGCTTAAATGTGTTTTTATTGTGTGTATTGCAACAGTGAGTATCGTATTCATCAGTAACATATGTCAAGTGATCTTAGATAACCTACCTGCTGTAGCAAAATGATGGGTGGTTTGGCCAACATTTAAAATAACTTTAGGTGTGTTAGCCTGCCAGGTAACCCACTTGCAAATATATATGGATTTTGGGAGTACTATACAAAAAAGTAACAGCGTAATGATCTCATCTTGCTAGTCGTGTCTAACTCCACTCAACCTCTTCCGAAAGTTTGCCAGGTGAAGATGCCAGAAGATGTGGGGTTTTTATTTCTTGGAAAATGGATAGAGACAACCTGTTCATAGAGGTTACTTCCAGTTCAAGAGGTTCAGCTTTCAAGTGATTACAAGTTTTAACTTATTAATAACTAGACAAGAGTCAAAATCTTTGTAAGGGACCTAAAAATTTGTAAGTGTCCTAGAAATTAAATGCCAAGAGTTCCTTCACTTTTCAACAGTATCTTTCCTGTTTTCATGTTTTGCCTGCTCAGCTGGCTTTTTACTAAACTTTAATAGTTTGTTTAATAAACAAAAGCTTTCTTTTTTCCTATGTCGTCTCCTATAGGTTTTATATAAAAAAAACCCCACCCTTTTTAATTATAAACCCCAGCTTCATAGTGTGTGAAGGAAAATAAGAATAAATAAATCTGTTTTAAGTAACTATTCACACAAAGATAAGACTTGCAAGTGCATTTTCTTCAGAAAAATACTTTGATAGCAATTTTTGAATGATGTATTTGCTGTGCAAACGTGCTTCCAGAGACAGTGCTTCAGAATTCTAGTGGATATATATAGATGAGATAGAATTAGAAATTAATATTTTAACTCATCATCATCAGAAAAATAATTTCTGATGGAAAAGATTATCAGATAATTGCATTGCAATTATCTTAATGGGTATAATCTGTTATGTCTCATTTTTTGTCCACTTTTGCACTTCTTTGAAATAGGATTCTAGAACATGGTTTTCATTATTTTCATGACAACTGTGTCCAAATGTTTTATTGAAAATTTAATCACCCTATTACTGTCTAATCTCTTATTGCAAAAGTAGTTTGGCCTGAATGGACTTTTTAAAGAGTGTATTCCTAAACAATAGTGTTAGTAATTGGTACACGGTGAAAATTTATTAATTTCTGTAATATACAACATAATTTTATTGTTTTTAAAGGAGGTGGAGAATTCCATTGCAACAAAGAGCAATCCCAAACAGGATTGTATCATATGAAATTATCTCTTTATTCTTGGTAGTTGGGTGGCACTGGAGAGGTTTGAAGAATACAGGCTTGAACATTTAACTGATTTCTTTTTTTCCCCAATGAACCATGCTTATTTCAGAAGTTACATAGTGTTCATGGATCTCTGATTCCTGATGGAAACTGTTCTTCATTCATAGTAGATTATTTCTCTGCTGCTGCAGCTTTAGATTTCAAAATTAACCTCTAGATTTCTGGTTTTTGAGTGGTGAATACCAGAAATAATATGCATTTATTGCTAAATAGATTACAGAATTCACATTTTGTCTTGTGTCGTCAGTTATGAGCCTCTCAGAAGCTTGGTTGACTTTACCTGTTGCCTCACTAAGGAATCCAGTAAGAGGATTATATCCTTTCAGTTGAAGGATCTATGTCTTGGATAAAGAAATTGATTTCAAAATGATCGTTAATGGTAATTAACTCTGTGCATTTCCCTTTCTAGCTGTTTATTGTATTATATGCATTCTTTTAATGCATATAATATGCATATTTTAATGCATATTTAATGCT
>BJBW01014593.1:27514-49266 GCA_004320125.1 Scolopax mira
TGTATAAAACCAGATAAAGTTACTGCTGATGTTGCTCAAATAATGGGAAAAAAAGCAACGCTCGAAGGACAGGTTTTTTTCAGTTGAGGAGTTCACAGCTTGTTTTGAAAGTGTGAACATTTCGCTGATGAAACAGAGTCATTGAAATCTGTGTTTCTGGAAATGTTTATGTGCAAAGCAGAGTGTTTGGACGTTTCTGTGAACGAGTGCGAGGAACAAGAATATTTTAGCTCTCGACTGGAATTAAACATATGGAGAAGATTGGGTTACATCTTCCCAGGCTGCTGATTTCATTTCATTTGATTTTGTGTTCTGTGTTAGAAGAACATTGTTCTCCAGGGAGGGCAGGAGGCTAGTGTGAGGGGAGGTGGACTGTAAAGATACCTGGTTTGGGAGGATATCTGGCTAACAGCTATTCAGCTTAAAAGACAAGGACAAGAGAAGTAATAAATTAAACATTCTGATACCACAAGCCCTAAGAAACAGGAGATAATGAGACAATAACAAATATGAGAATCCTTAGGGTACTGATTAATGGGCCACTGAAGGAACCACTGAGGCCTGGCCTTGAAGAGGTTCAACCTGAATTTTGTCACAGAGAAGAAAGAGGGAAATAAGATTATCATAGATCTCCTGGGAAAGTTTCAAATAGAATATTTGATGGGATGTGGGAGGCTCTGTAAAACTTGCTATGGCTTTTTTGGGGGGAATTGTGGGAATGAACAAAACTTACAGCATGTTTAGGAAAGAGTCCCAAGGAAGGGAAAGGAAGAGGTGGAGGTGGATCAGAGAAGAACGAGTGGGAAAATGGAGAGAAAGGCAGATGAAAGGGGTCAGTCATGTGTGAAACAAGCTGCTGGCCAGTCCATGTCTGGCCAAGCCCTGGGTTTGATTGCCTCGGTGTAGCTCATCTTGTTATTAAACTTTCTTCTTCCCAACTGTTTTCCTATGTGAATGCACCTGACCAACAGTGAGCTTCATGTCAGAGTAGCTGGTGGCTGGGACACGAGGCCAGGGTGCAGAGGCCAGGCCGCACCTGTAGGCAGAGGCCACGGGTCAAAGGGGCCAGTGACTGGAGAGACTGGGGTCACTGCCAGAGGGACCCGTTTGTGTGGGTGTGTGACAACAGCAAACTTCCAGAGTAGCTGGTGAGTTGGGCAAAAAGACTGTGAACTTCATGGGGCTAGGAGATCTGATAGTTGGCTACTGGAAGGGTGGTCCCAACCTTCTTTTGGCTATCGAAAAGGTTTGGACCAGCTGCCAGAGCTGCCTTCACAACCAGCTCCAGGGCCTTAGGGCTTTATATCTGCTTTTTGGGCTGCAGTGTATCCACACCATCTCTATGCTGTCTACAAAGATAAGAAGACCCAGGTGTTGGCAACCACAGGCAGGAGTTGTGTGTATGAAGAAGACCATGTGTCAGTAATTTATAGCACTGCTTTTCAGTAAGTTCTCAGTAATGGTGATATGATTTTAAAAACATACATATGCCTCAGGATTTGAAAACTTTCTAGACAATAACTGAAGCTTAGGTGGAAGTGCAGCGGAGATTTCAGAAATGTCTATCTGAAATGTAGGTGTGTTTGTAGGAACCCTATTCATATATTAAAGTAGCACATTGATTTAATATCTTATTTCTAGTCCACCTCGTGGATCTCTGGGAATGACATAGCTTTTGCCATCAATATGATCAGGCTGAAAAGTTGCTTTTCTATCTTCATTTTTATTCCTGAATGTACACTTTTGACACTTGATTTGTGATAGCTGACACCTCAGAGCTGATGTATGGCTCAAGGGTTAAGAAGCACAGGGCCAGCCAGAATGAGCTAGCTATCATCTCTCAAACGTACAATACTCTGACATCAAATGTGAAAATCATCAGCATGTGGATAGTGTCATACAGAAAAAAGTACTAAAACAAATTGGAAAATTACTGGAGTTTTGACTCCGAGGAAGTTAAGCTTTTAAACTACCTGCTTTGTATTTTTCATCTCTTTCCTTTTCTTATTGAGGATGTAGAAAACAGAATTATATTTCTAGTTTTCATATCCCTGTGTCCCTATTGCTGTGAATTCCTATTAAAAGGAAGGGAAGGGGACAGTGGAAAGAAAGAGGGAAAAGAAAAGAAAGATAAAAGAGATAGGGAAGGGAAAAAGGAAACAAAGTCTTTCACTGGGGAAAGAGTACTTGATTGTTCATTACTGCATTAGGAAAAGTGGCAACTAAACTACAAAGATAGCCTTTGTTTCCTATATTTGCTTTAAAAATGATAATCAAAATGATGATAGAATTTACCAGGCTTTTCCAAGAGCGGAGGAGCTACACCCCAAGTTGCTAAACCAAACTGTATATACACTGTCTGCTTAAAATCAATTTCTTTTAAATCAGCAGTTTTCCTAATGAGAAGAAACGTGTTTTGTGCATCTTAAAAAATACAGAAGGTGGCTTTGCAGATTTGGAAAAGTGTGATGTCTCTACTATATGAGAACATATATATAGTTTTAGCTGTTCTAGTAGTGGTCAGGTGAGTCTGGATGAGGATAGGCTGCCTGCCTCCAATAAACCAAAAGAGGGATCAGAGTTTGTAGGTAATGTATAGCTGATGGGACAGAGGAGCAATAAATAGCATTCTGCTGCTGCTGCCTGGGGTTGGGGTAATTCCAGCAGATGGAGAACCCTCAAGCTGGGCTGTGTCAGAGTGTTTTTGCTTTTGAATTTTCCTCCAGTTCAGCCTTTCAGTGGCATCCAGTTACTAATACCTCAGACTCAATTTACATGGAGAATTTATCTTTCTTTTATTCTTTGTTTCTGCAAGCTTTTAAGGCTTAATAAACAATGTATTTTTAAACTATCTAGCCATAAGTTGTTCAAACTTGATTATGTTAGCTTTTGGGAACAAAAAGTAAACCATGTAACACGTGTAAAGATAACACTTGTCTTCACAGGCTGGTTATGGCTTTGGACAACATTTTAAAGCCCATAGCAATTGTAAATCAATACATGTCAATTAAATGTACATGTGGCTGCCAGTTCAAATTTATTTACTCAGGTTTGGCTGCTACCAGTTATTTCACCTTTTATCAACTACAAGCAGCATGAACCTAACAATGAAGAATGATGCAAATGTAACGATCCTATTGATTGAACTGGAGATTCCTTCCTTGAGAGAGATTGAGTGCACCTACTGAAACAGAAGCTCCTTAGGTAATGGACATAGATGAGCTGAAACTCTTACAGAATGGACATTATGATATTCACCTCCTGAGGATATCTAGATAATAGTCAATTCTTGTCAGAAGTTGTACTGAAGCTATGCTTCAGGGAACATTAAGGTGCATCATAAAGTCCTCCACCTCTCAGAACAGTTCAGAAATAGCAGTGAATGAAAACACAAGGGGTTGCACTCCAAAATACTGAAAATAATTTACAGCTTTCAGAAGATACATCCCCTTCTTTCTTACCCCTTACCAGTTGCGTGGCTGGGTTTCCTGGGGCTTGATTTCAGCCCTCCCTGTGGTCCTACACCCCAAGAGGACGGTGGGTGTACAGAGCTGTCAGGACCAGCACTATTTCCCCTTAGGAGCAGAATCGATGCTGCCTGAACTCATTACCTGCTGGTACATCTGCATTGCCCAGATAAATTGTTATTCCTAATAAGTGACTAACTCAGCATCCATTTATCTGCAATAATGTGATCATTTCAAGATTTTGCTTTATTTCAAACAGTTCTCTAGACAATTGCATAGTTACAGGAAGGTACCATCTATGTGATATTGTCGTGGTTAGGTGAAAATGTATGATGGGAACTTTGGCTCATACACTAAAAATGCTCTTTCCACTTATGCTTTTAAGACGTGTGAGGCAGATTTCCTTGTTCATCCAATGGCCAGTGCACATGAAATCTCATTTTTGAGCTCTGTACGAGTGAGAATACGATGATTAGAACAGAGGGGACAAACCCTTGGTGAAGACTTTTGGGATCTATCCTAGTAAAATTTTAAGCTATATTCCTAATGGCTTGATGTTGCTAATCAAATGTTTAAACAGAAAATGTGGTTAACTATCAGCAAAACCATAGAGGCAATTTCACACTGTATTACAAAGTGTGCAAAATAGATAAACATGAAAAAGAGAAAATACTGGGTTTTTCCTGTTTGATTTCTCCTAGCAATAGGTATATTGCAGCTACATATGGTAAAAATATGTCCAAAGCTTTTGATGAAAATATAGTTACCAAGTGTGACCCTTGATAAATTATCCCGTACATGGAAAGAATTGTATCTTAACTGTTTATGTTCTATTCCTGCCTAATATTACTTGTAATTTCCCAGGACATCCAGTTACTTGGTTTCACTACTACTTGCAGTTTCTACTAATGATCTCCTAAATTAATGCTTGGCATCAAATATTCATTTATACTGCAATTATGCTACTTGCTGGCAAGTCAGACTTCTACTGAAGAAAATACTTCAACAGATGAGAGACAGAGACCAGAGAGATTAAACAATTCCCACGAGGCAATTGCCACCAGAGATTTTAATTTTGGTGGATACGGGATGAGACAAGGTATCACACTGCCGAGCTGAATTATAGCAATCAGTAAAGGTGTTGGAAAAATTCGGTTCAAGCTTTGCTGCTATTAAGTTTGGAAATAGTGAGAGGCTGCTCACATGAAAGAGCCCTTGTCAAAAAAGACATTTTAAAATGGGTGTTTGCGTCGCTAAAGGGACATCATAAGAAAGCGTTATATTGAAGGCACATGAACAATGGTTGCACTTTGTGTGAACCTCCTAATAAACATGGGTGCCCTTTTTATGTTCAGTAAACAGAAAATGCTTAATTTCAGCTTAGGTTTTAACCCATTTCTGTGGATTTTATTTGTTCTTTGATTTAGACACAGCTATAACTCAAACTAGAGGCTATGAAATCTGTACTGATGTACTTCTAAAGGCTTCTTACTGGAGTAAATCACTTTGATATTGCAAACACCATCTTAGATCACTGTAACCCATCTGTCCCCAAGGGCATAAAACCAGAACAGCTTGAAGGAGGATAAACCCGTCCTCTGAAATTCCAAAGCGCTCATGCAATGGAATGGATGTTTTATGCCTTTCTCAAGTTTGGGAAGTTTCAATGGATGAATTTCTGACCCTGGGCAAGCCAACGGTCAGTCTCTACTAGATTACAAAAGAACCAGAGATTTGCCAATTTTTGTGACTTCTTCCAATCAAGATGTTCATAACTAGTGATATCATCATTATAATCGCTATTTTAATTCCTTGTAATATTCATGGGGTTTCATGAATGTTCTTTAAATCTTTGCCATCACAGGGAGGAAAATTGTGTCAGCAGACATTAGATATTTGATACATCAGCAAACTTGAAACTTGTGTCTGAAAACATGCCATGTAAACATTATGTTCTGTTCTGCCATTAATGCATTACCGTATTGTGCTATTCTTTGCTTCCCATTTAGTGGGTGACTGGACCCCCCTGGCCAGGTTCCAAGGCACAGCATGTTTAAGGGGCAGCAACGATGCTGAAGAGCAGCCAGACAGCTGAGTCCTCAAAATAACAAATTATTTCTCTAATTTCAGTCAAAAGGGAAGCTAAACCAAACTGTTTCTTCAATGGGTGGTTTGTGTAATGCCTCTGCCTCACCAGAGGGGATGACTGTATTTTCTGCTACAATCAGCAAAATGCTGTGAAAATGTCCAAAGTGTGGAAAAAGAATACCACAATCTTCGACTCGAATCATAAATTATCATGTGATTAAGATATGAGACTTATTTTTGCATCTGGAAAAGAAGCACATGCATCCCCTGATCTTTTCTCATTGCAGCATGACTCATGCTACGTGGTTCATCTGAGTTCATCTCTGTGAGTTTTGGTTTTTTGCTCTTGATGTTACAAATTCTTGGGTTTCTCATTCCTCCTACTCTGAATATATAAACGTAACATGTAACATTGCTTCCCTCTCTGAGAAGTGAAGAAAATTCAAGGTTCAAAATCTTAGATACAATCAGTCAATAATTAAAATTAGTAATGTGCCACGAACTAAAACCCATATTTGATACATTAATATATTAATTAGTGTGACGAGAAGAGCAATGCGAGTGTGGAAAGATATATGAAAGCAACTAAACAGGGTAGGACTCAGCCTCAGAAAGAGAAGACAGCTGGGTAAAAGAAGCACATAAATTATGAGTAGCATGGGAATGATAAATAGGGAACTAATGATTATTCAATATAACTGAGAAATTAAATTATCAAGTGACCTGTTGAAAACAAATGAAAAGAGGTGTCTCATCACAAAGTAGATGAAACTGGGAAAATCATTTTGCTATAGATTTTTAGGGGTGCCAAAAGTTTACACAGGTACAGAAGCAATTCAACACATTCCTAGAAGAAAAATCCATCAGGCGTTATTTGCGTGGAGTAAATTTACATTAGGATTTCAGAAGGACAGGTTTGCCCACCTTTAAGCTGCTCTGACTTTCTGCTCTCAGGTACAGATGGTCTAAGATGGCGTTTACAACCTCAAAGTGATTTATTCCAGTATGAAACCTTTACAGAAGTACATCAGTACCAAATTTCATAGCCTGTGGTCTGATTTACAAGCTGTTTACAAATCTGCTCTTTCTGGTTGAGGAGGTCCTTTGCTGCAGGACTCTGAAAAATAGGTGGGGAATTACCACCATATGTTTTACCTTTCTATCCCTCTTCAGCCACTATCAAGGACAGGTTATAGACTAAATAGGCTATAGACTAATAGACTAACAGGTTAGACTTTAGTCTGACCCCATACGGTGACTTTTTTTAATACTTGCCTGGCTGTATCACCTATGGCTTGGATACAGGTAAAGCAAGAAGTCATTAACAGACACAGAAACTATGAAAGAGTGTATCTGGGCAGCTCTACATGAGGTAGTCATGTTCAAATATTCAAATCACACATAACACCACTGATTTTGTAAATTCTTCTTTCAGGTAGTCTTAAAAATAGAACTAAAATTTTAAGAAAATATTTTTTTAATGCTCTGCTGGATAGACTTCAAAAAGCTGGCTTTGACGCAGTAGCAGGAGATGAGAATCTGACAAGTATGACACAAGAAATGTATCCATGAAAAAAGTTATAGCTTTACACCTTTTTCAGAGCTGTGTAAGAGGTGAGGTTTTCTTTTTTAAAAATCATTCTTTTCATTTTGGAGGTACATTGTTGTAATTTGTGTAAGAGCTCTCTGTGTGCAGAAGTAAAAAGCCAAAAATAAAATCTGGTGCTAAAGCTATTGCTTTAGCTCTAGTGAGGCACAATCATCTCTTGGAATTGGTGTGATCTACTGACTTTCTATAAACTGCAAAAGCAGAGCAGTTGCAGTAGAATACGCAGGAGTCTCCTGGGGATAATTTAGATTTTGCCTATTTGTGTACATACAGATATTGTGACAAAATGGTCCTTTTGTTCTTGTGGCTTGCAGAGAGCAATGCAATCTGGTCATTGCTAGTATGGACATTAATCATTATTCGTACATATGGGTGGAGTTTTCATCTATTGGTTAATCTGACTTTGATAAGAGGCATCATTATTACAGTCTCTGTGAGTTAATGAAATGGTAAATATTTTGGCCACATGGCTTGGAAAGGAGAGTGTGGTGAGATGAGGCACTGAAACTTGCATTGAGCAATTAGCTTTTTTTAATGTAGCCTTTCTAACCATAAAATTATTTACAGTTTCGTACATTTTTCTTTTTTCTAAAAATAAGAATTTGCATCACCTGGTTTTAAAGCGTGAAGATCTCATCCACACTTTATCCACAGTACAGTGACAGACACAGGCTCCTCAGTGCTTCTCCATTAAGAATTAGAGGTCCCAAACAAATAGGTGAATGGATAATTTTTTATCTTCCCTCCTTCTGTCAGCCCGAACTCTGATGCTGCAAATGCTTACACATGTACTGATCTGCATGAGTGTGAGATGTTCCCCCGAACACAAGGCCAGAACCAGAAAGTCTTTGAGTAAATGATGCTGCTCGTGCATAAAACCGGGCAGACATCTGCAAGATCAAAGCCCGGGGGAGCAATTACTACAGATGGGTTTGTGTGGTACATATCTGTCTGCTAGAACCTGGCCTGAGACCAACAACTCGTTTTATATTGGCCTCTTAATGGTCCCATTTCTCTTTCCAAAAATGTGATATCCTAATACTTACAGTTTCTATAAATTTATTTGAAATTCAATTGAAAGCCATGCTATAGCTACTATTCCTTTATTATAAGTTATCATGAAAAATATAGGAAAGATAATTGAACTAAATGAATATTTTAATATCTTCACAGTCTAATTCCCTGGAGTTCTCCTCTGGCCAGAGTTAACACGTCTCTTTTAATGCCAAAGGTTCCTCTCTGTTCTGAAAGAGGTTTTTAGGTTCTCTTCTGTTGGACTAATTTTCCTCACATGTGAAGTATAATTTATGTTAGAACTAAAAAAGCCATTTCTTTGTATGTGTGTGGCCTTTCCTTCCTGAAGGCCCAATAGGTGACTGCTGGTCTCCATTTTATCCCTTTAAGAACACATAGCATTTCAAAAGTATAATTTAGCTAAATTAGCAAACCTTGTTCCACTAGAACCTCCTCCCTAAGGGCGGGGAGCACTAATTAGATGTCAGCCCCACCACCTGCAGAGGAGGACTTAGATCACAGGTGTAAGCCTCTGGGTGATTTATCTCTCCCCTCCCACCCCTTCCCTTACCAGACTGGTTATTTTCCCTTTAAATGCTGATGGATTGCCAGCTCTGGAGCTGTGATGGATTCTGTGTGGCAGAGTGGGTGACAGCAAAGCAGATGTGTGAGGACAAAGACTGGTTTGTTGGTGCTCGCGTGGTTCTGTCTGTAGGGATGCTGTTTTTCATGGCAACAATTTAGGTGAGCAGTGATTTGGTAGTTTTGCAATTATGTTAGGGGCTTAGGCAACCAGTTTACAGGGAGTAGCAAAGTTATTCTGATCAAAAATCTCAGCATGTCTTTAAAGTGAGAGTGATGAGAGTGACTATAGCACAGCTATCTTAGTTTGCCAAAAATGTTTTTTCCACTGTTCTGTATTGATCCACTTATCTTTTCCCTCTTAGCACACGAGAAATAGAATAAGAGGACACAGATAAGGAGAAAAGTGTGGTGGAGGGAAGTAAGTAGGGAATTCTATAATTGCATGGTTCTATTAATGCATTAAAAATTGTCTATTTCAAATAGTTTCAGAATTCTTTGCTGTTCAAAAAACCTAAGATATCTTCTTGCATGAAAGTATATTTTCTGTATATAATACAGACTGTTTCTCTTACCTGTCTGTAACTTTAAGTGCCTGCTGCAACTGGCTGGCTAAGAGACTTTCATGTTGGTGTTCTGGATTTAAAATAAAATGCAAGACTCCACTCCTTCCTAAGGCAGAGGAGCCCAAGGGCAAACTACCAATTAACATGTGAAAAGGGTTGCTTGGGGAAAAAAAGGCTTGATTTATTTGCATACTAATGTAAATTAGAAGTGAATAAATTTCTGGAATAATTAAGATGATTTAACATTTACAGCTTTGTTCAATATTTGAAAGCATGCTGCTGAAGTTTTTTAAAACCACTTGTGCTTTGAACAAGGTGACACCATGTGGATTGCTTTTACTACTTGTTCTTAATTTTCTTTATAGTGCTTTTAGTTTTGTGTTGTAGTTTTATTATAGGAAAGATGTGATGCTCCTCCTACTCCCTGTGAAGGCAAACTACCCTGAGAACCATTTGCAAGACTTTGTGATACTTTCTTGGCATAGAGCTTTGCTAACAAAATATACATGTAGACAGTATGAAAGGAATTTTCTGGGGATTTTTTTTGGTATAGTTGAAAAAAATCCTAAACTTCTAACCATGCCATCAGGAAAAAATTAATTAGCATAGATACTGTTATGGGGAGAGATGGGGTACAACTTATTGTGTGGTGATAGGTAAGATGAAAGTGTAGAAATTGCCAAATTATCTTCTTATTCTGAAGCTTTTCCAGTTAAAATGAAACCAACAACTCACAAAACACCAAAATAAACTTATTTTCTTCAGCCTTGGATGTCTCCCACCTTGATTTCAGAGTCTTATCACAGACTCTCTGTAAAAGGATATATAAATAACCAAGGCTTCATGAGAGTCAAGTGTATTTTCTTTCCTGATTTCTCCCTAATCTTCACACATTTATTCTTTCTTCTTCACTCTTAACTGAAATTGGCTTTTTGATTACATTTGAAGTTTATGAGTTAACAATTTTTGAACAGAGTAGAAATCGGGCTTAAAAAGAGAAAACTGAAGGGAGGCTGTTAAGGGAAGCTTTCCAGAGGTATTCATGATGTCTGATTTTGGCAAAAGTCTACTCAAACCTCATGATAGCAGGTCCTTCTATGGTTTGAGGCTTTTTCCACCGAAGTGATTTTTACTTATACAAAATAAGAAGTTTTAAGAAGTTCTTAAGAAGAACACTAGCCTGAATGAAAGATAATCCTACCTGAGATATTGCTGTTGAAACAAACAGAAAAGAGCATTTTGTGTGCTATTCAAGTTGGAGAGAGACTTTCACTGATGAGCTCTTCAAGTCTGTAGCACACCTGAGAAACCTACTACTTTAACCCATAAGGAGGAGGAATTTACCAGAGAATGCCTCATACAAAGTTCTACCAATCTATTGCTTGATGTGCACAGATGAAGGAGTAAAGCTTTAAAAGTATTTCTGTCTATGTTTTACAGATATGAAGTCTTGCATTTCTTGCATCCAAAGTGTCAGAAACTGAAGTCTCCAACAAGAGTTTCTTTCTCTGTTGCTCATTTCCACTGCGAGAAACAGGTAATGTACTTTACAGCTGTTTAATAAGCAGTTTATTAAATACATGTATTGTATTCTTCAAGACTCACACCTTCTCCTTGAGCTATGTATCTTGGTGTAGCAGAATCCCTGTGTAGCGTTCCCATCAGCAGATAGAAATTGGTTGTTTATTCAAAATAATTACCTCTAGGGCACTTGGTATCTTTTATGATCATATTCACCCAGGCGAGCACAGGAGGGGAAAAAATTTCAGGAATAAGGTTGCAGATACCAATAAGGCCACATGGCTGCAAGTGGAATGAGAGATTGTCTGTTTTATTACTCAGGGAGAGAAAGAATTTAATATGGTTTTTATTTTAAGAGTTGTGTTAAATCTGCAAATGCCTTAATTCAGAGTATTTGTCCATGTAGCAAATACAGTGACTTGAGTTACACTGGCTTCTGGTTTTCAGTTCTCATATTGTAATATAATAAGTGTACTTGACTGAATGTTAACACATATGCATAAGTAGCAAACAAATATTTAAATTAAAAGACAAGTACACTGTTTAACTGTAGAGGAAAAGTGTTTTAAACCTTATTAATACAGACCTGGTATCAAATCCAGAAACTTTAGATTTTCTTTCAACTACTTGGGTGTTCTTGATGTCGTCCTTGTCAGAAAATTTACTGCATGTGGAAAAAAGTTTGATACAGAATAATGGCATGATCAGGCCAGGATTTCTTTGATGACAATCTAGTTCAGGGAATACAGCTCCATTTAAATGAAAGATTTTTATGCTGGTTTATATACAACCTTTGCCTACCAAGGTAAATTCATAGGATAAGAATAATTTTGCTTTAGCATTCTTGTTGGGTGCTTCCATACACATGCTATATACATATAATTCAAATGTTTTGCTGATGCTACTAATCATTAGATGTTGGAAGAGTATGAAATTTGTAAGAAGCAGAGTTTAGTCTTGCTGCCCTAGCAAGTGGAAGATGTGTAAAAGATAAATTGACCATATTGTACTTTGGTTTATTTGTTAAGGATTTGACCAAATAGTCATAAATATTGACATAATAAAACATGTCAGTCTTAGAATTTACCTAAAAGAGGAAAAAAAGCTGAAAGAACAAACAAAGATAATCTCCATTATTACACTTTATATTCTCTACTGTTATAGGAAAAAAAATCTAATAAAAATGGTTCTTGTGCTTTTTGAAAGTCAGAGTTCTATGTAGCAGAACTACAAAAAGAGTTGAGCCAAATATTTACTGGGGCGATCTAGAAAGTAACATTAATTAGTTGAGGTGGATTAATGCTCTAAGAGACACTGATAAAATATACGTGGCAGATTATGTACAAGGATGATGTGAGTATAATGTCAAGTAAATTAAATGCTGCTTCTTCAGTCTTCAGTGTGTGAAGTGACAGAATAATGAAATTTAAATAAAAATAATGGCTACATTTGTCTTAATTTAGAGGCTGGTCACCCTAAATCAGGCATAGATAGAAGATAAAACACTGTGAAAACTGACACTTGGTTCATAAAAATAGTTTATTTGTAAATTCTAGGAAGTGTTTTGCTTTGTCTGAACTAGAACTTTAAATACTAGTTATGTATCTGATCAGAACAGGAGCTAGAGTTTTCTACTAAACCTAGAGCTCAGTAGACAGTACTTTTTTTTTTTTAATAGCATTATACCAAATCTAATAGAAACTATTTTAAAACTTGTGAAATTTACAATATTAGGGAAGAGAGGATTCTGTGGTTTTTAATTTTAAAAAAATCCTAAATTAGATATTATATCCATACTTTAAAAAGTATAAATTTACAAGATACCAAAGCTTCATATAAAATTACAAAAAAAATTGTGACTGGGATCAGTAGGGAAAAAGTAGCTCATCTCTTTTCAGGACCTATCCCTTCAAAGTGTGTTTTGAACCTTATAATATCTGGCCTGACCATCAAGGGTAGCGATGAATTCTTCACAGTTGTGGTTCCCGTGGGCTGCTCTGCAATATTCCAGTTGTTATCAGAGGCAGGAATTTACAAAGATGGCTTGGTGGGGCAAAACCCTCTCAAAAATGACTCAGGGCCAGGCACTGAAATGTTAAGCGTTTCTGGGTTTAAAAATCAGACCTAAGGACCTGGGTGGAAATACGACAGGTCTTAATAGTTGTTTATGGATGCTTTTATAATTGCAGTCCTACTGCTTAAATTAACTACAAGAAATTCAATTAATAAGGTAATTCAGACAAGTGGCTTATACACAGCCACCTTCTTAATATTTTCTTTTCTCTCAGTCTTTCATAAATAAATGGATAAAATTTCAAGCTGTTTGTGCTCAGATCTTTAAGATCATTTACAATACAAGCGATTGCATTTCAGATAGGATTGGGGGCATTTTTGCCCTGGGTTTTGGGGCCAGTATTAACATTTCATAGTTCCCTTAATGTTGAAAGGCACAAGAGTATCTATCTAATGAAAAAGAATATCTAGCAATTGCTATGAATAAACCAACAGATCTTCTAAAGTGTGTAACAGCAAGCTGCAGAGTTAAATGAAAGCGAGTGATGCTCATTAGAGTCTGCTCTGACACCTCGTTAGGTTCATTAGTGCACAAACAAAGGTTTAAACCACAGAAGATGAGCATACTGTTTCGTGAACAAAAAGAAAAAGGAACAGTTATGAAAGAAAATAGTATCTCAAAAGTGTCGTGTGGGAAAATGACTCCTTACTGGTTGCTTTTCCTTAAAAAGAATTCTCTTTGGGCTCCTTATATTATAAATAAGCATCTGAAAAAATTCCCCAAATCCCAAATGAAATAATCAAAGCCTCTGAAGTGACCTTCTGATCCCTAACAAGCTTTCTGGTTTAGGATTACGGGTCTCAAATCCATAAACCCAGGCTCCACCACGGGACGTTCCTGCTGCTCTGCTTACCAGCAGGAGCACCTGCAGTGGGGCCGGGTGGTGATATCCCATTTTAAAGGATGCTGCCAAATTTCAATGTTTTGGGGATTTTTTTAAGCATTCCTTCTACCGACATTAACCATAGCATTTATTAATAACATAATGATAATATATTAATAAAAAGTATATTAACATGCTAATTTCTTGGCACTATTTATGCCACTCCTTTCCTTTTTCACTGGGCTTGGGGAAATACAATGCCCTAGATGATTTCATTGCCTTTTTAAGCTGCTAATGTAAAGGCATTGAATTCAATAATATACCCATGATCCCAGCTCCGTACAACAGGAAGGGAGTTCCTGGGAACTCCTTTCAAAGGGACTTCCTACCTTGGCACCCACATCCCGGAGCGGGCTGGGGGCACGCGAGCTGCCTTTCCTTGAGGAAGGAGGTAGGAAGCCAGGAGCAGAGGAGATGGACACAGGAGGTCCTCTCCTGACTTGTGGCTTTTGGTGGACCCCTAATGGAGAAGTTGGAGAGGAGCAGAAGCAGCTGAGCATAGTCAGGAGCTCCCTTCCTCAATGCTGTGGCTGCAGCATCCCTCATCTTCTCCAGGAGGGGACCCACTACCCTAGGGAATGTGAATTTGAGACAGTCTTCTTCCAGATTGGGCTGCCAGTAGAAAACAACAGCAGTCACCAGGCAGATAAACAATATATTATGCATAGGTTAGTAATAAGGTTAAGCTGACCTCAGTGATAAATATATTAATAATTATATTTTTGTGAGGAAACTTTGCCCTGCTTTCTTTATGAGGATTTTCAGGCTAATCTATGATAATTTCTTTGCTTTTTCCTGTGGATACTGGAATTATAATCAAGACATGGACCTGTTGGAACCCTAGCAGAGGGCCACAAAAATGATCAGGGGACTGGAGTACCTCTGCTATGGAGACGGGCTGGGAGAGTTGGGGTTGTTCATCCTGGAGAAGAGAAGGCTCCAAGGAGACCTTAGAGCCCCTTCCAGTCCCTCAAGGGGGCTCCATGAGAGATCGGGAGGGACTCTTGGTCTGGGAGTGGAGCGATAGGATGAGGGATAGCAGTTTAAAAGTAAAAGAGGGAAGATTTAGATTAGATATGAGGAAGAAATTCTTTCCTGTGAGGGTGGTGAGGCATTGGATCAGGTTGCCCAGAGAAGCTGTGACTGCCCCAGCCCTGGAGGGTTCAAGGCCAGGCTGGATGGGGCTTGGAGCAACCTGGTCTGGTGGGAGGTGTCCCAGGAGGTTGGAACTTGATGACCTTTAAGGTCCCTTCCAACCTGAACGATTCTGTGTCTAGATGTAAGTCCAAATAAAGGCACACTTTGCAAATGAGCTGCTGCAAATGCTGCAGTGAAGCTTGCAGAGTTAAACCATTCCTGGGTTCTGGGTTTCATCAAGCGGGAGGAGGCCGTTGTTTGGATACAACTGTTACAGCAAGAACCTGTTTTTCAGGAGAGTGTTTTGGAAAGGGTAATTATGTGGGAACAGTCATTTTAGTGCATTACTTCATCATAATTAATAATAACCGAATTAATGAGTCTGGTGATTGAATGACTGAGTCCAGCGTGCAGCAAATTGTAGGCCTCTCCACTAAAAATGTGAAGTTTTTATTAGATGCTGTAAATCAGCACCGTTTCTAAGGCTACAGCAGAGTTTCTATCACAATAAAAATGTGAATGTTTTCAGTCATTGCCCCATCTCTTCACAATTCCCTGTCATTGGTCATATTGGTTTCAAGACTGTTAGGCTGGTTCTAGGGCATCAGGTTTGAGGCGAGGCCAATGATGGGCTCATACGTACAGGCCTTGTGGTTCACCCCAGTCTGTAGAAAAGCAAAGGTCAACAACTGCCCTTAAAACAAAGAGGGAATTTTGATTATTGGTCTTGGCAAACTAACACAAGTGATGGCAATGATCTGAGTCAAGTCAGGGTAACTCCTGGCACCAAAATCAGACCTATGGGTGAGCTGTGTAGCCTCGCTAATTAAGCAAGATCCTCACAGAGCTTAATGGGGAATTCTCCAGCATGTGGTTTGTTAAGAATAAGGCAATTTGGGCTTTTCTGCTTTTCCAGGCACCTCTTGAACAAGAGAAATCCTGTGTTACAAGAGCTGGAGAGTAGCAATTTTCTGGGCTTCAAGATTGTGTTCAGTGAACTGTTCTGGAAACCACTTGTTCCTTTTCTCGTTGACCTGGTGCTTCTTTGGGAGCAGGTCCTTGTCTCTGTGCCTGTGTCTCTTCCTTTCTAGAGCCACAATGGGCACAAAGGTGCCACAGTGTCTGACAAAGGCTGCTGGAATCCGAACAGCCAGGTAAAGAGAAGAAATTGAAAATACCACTTGATTAACTCAAGGCAGCATGCTGATACTTTGACACAAGCGTGAAAAGACAAAAATATCTTGAAAGAGGTTTTGGTGCAATCCAAATGTGAGTGTTTTTTTCTTTTTAAGCAATGCTGTACCTCCCGCTGGCAGTGAGAAGCTGCACCGCACAAGGCTAAAATGGATGAATTAGAAAATACTGTGTTATTGTAGCCAAGAGCCTTATGAAAGGGAAATGGGCCCAAGGTTACGTGATGGTGGAGCAACAGGATTGGATTTATTCTTCCTAGCCTCCAGCTCACTCTTTACTGAGATCATTTAAATCCTTCCGAGGCAGACATTTTTTAGGGCAAACCCTGTATTATATCAAAGGCCCACTAGGTTAAGGGTTAGCCAAGAAGTGTATAGGGGGTTTGTGTGTGTGTGTTTTTTTTTTTTTCTCCTGTGACTTCCTTTAGTTTCTGCAAAGGTTATTCTCAGACCCTAGTTGAGGTCTAAGAACTTGCAAAGGCCAGACTTGAAAAAAACCTGTACCTTGGGCTACACTCTCTGGCCAGTGCCCTGGGCTTGTGGCCTAAATCTGCCACATGCTTAACCCCATCCATCCTGCTTGGATTTTGTAACACCATAGGAACTGTGGGCCTGAGGAGGGCAAAACAGCTGGGGTGAATTTGAGCTGCCCTTTGTTTACAGGCGGTGTAAGTTTGGTGCTGGCAAATCAGGCTACAGCTTTTAGGAGCAGAACCTCAGCCTGAGTTTTCCCTTCCTTTGTCCTGCAAATACTTTCTTACTCCTCATACAAGACAAGGAAACAATAATGAATTAAAAAAAAATAAATCATATATCTTAGCTTTCACACAGGTGGAGTAGTTTTATATCTATGCTATGAGGGAACTAACCAGTTAAATATAACTTTTAATGACTAGCATGGATCTTACAGAAAATTTTAAAATCTGAATGTGGTCGTGCCTTTTTCTGAATTTACCTCCTTCCAGACTTGCCTTTGAGTAGTAACATGTTTTAGAAATAACTACATATAGGCAAGAATATGGAAGTTTGGCTATTTTTCTTGTTGTGGGGTTTTTTGTTTGTTTTTAACAGTTTCTATAGAAAGAATAAGTTCTAAGTTGAAACAGTGTTGTAGCACCAGTGACAGAGCCTTGATCAAAGGGGGAAGTACTACACTTGAACAGGTCAGTTCTAATGTCTTTTAAGACTAAGCAAAAGGATAAAATCCTACTGAAAGTCCATAAAGAAGTCACATGAGAACTCCAATTCATTTGGAAAAAATGATATCAAGTGCTAAAATCATCCTTTTTTGCTGCTAATGTGGCTTGAACACAGAATGTCCACTTTGTTTCCTTCATTGTAGTTCATACCTATGTAGCGCAAGAGAAGAGATAAAGTGAATGTATTTTATTGAGTCTAGCATATCTCTTTCCATGCCATGGAAAACAGAAACTATTTATTTTTTCTTTTTATCTTTGTGGTTTGGGTTATTTTGGTGGGTTTTTTTTTTGGTTCAGTTCTTCCTGGAGTCATCCCAACAGCATGTCCTAATGTGACATTATGTCACATCTTAAGCACTTAAATACCTACTAAATGATTTCTCTTGCCACCTGCTGTGGCTGATGGCAAACAGTGCAGAGGGAGAAGGATGCAGCTACTTCACAGTGTGCTGGGAGGGACCCCCCATGGCAATTCCCTTACAACCTGCACTGGGAGATTTGATTATCCCACCTCTTAAGAGATACAAATGTTACAACCATAAAAGTATGCAGCTTAATATGAATATGGAGATAATTTAAGGTGACACTCTTGCAGAATAGGTAATGCAAGTGAATATATAATTTAATATAGGTAAGTGCAGGAATGAGCTGTTGATTTAATGAGATGCCATTACTTCTTGTTGCTGGAGACTGGAGAAGATGGAAGTTTATTTCTGTGTGACTCAATTACTCTTTTTTTCCTTGCCTGCACAGTAAACAGCAGTCTAACTAATGGCCCTGACTCATTAGAGGATAAACAGGTCCTACCTTCCTGTCTTGTCATGTATGGTATGTAATGACCTACCTTCCAATTAAATTCCTTTAAAAGCCATAGTTAAAGCCCAGTCTTCAGTTTACAAAGATCACGCAGGAAAACTAAAACTAGTCTTGGACAGACATCGTGCATCTGAGTCATCTTTTAGTGTAGTTCAAAAAGAAAAACAAAAAGAAGAAAAAATAATTGTTGTATGTGTGAACAGAAAACAAATGATGCCTCTTTCAAAGCTGTTAAAGACGTGGTAACTAGGAGGAAACTTTCTGTCTTGAGGATTTAAAAATAGGCTGTTGGGCATAAATCAAAGGGACCTTTAGTATTTCACAAACTGGTACTGACCTCAGACCTCAATAAATGCACTTTATAAGTTTGAATAGTGTCATGGTTGTCCATCAGCCTTGGAAAACCAACACATTTGTGTTGTTTAGTAGGATCTGACCTGTTTTTTGTCTTGACCACAATTTTAGATGTGGTAACTTACTGGATTCATCAGCAGCCACCAGCAGCAGAACATTGGTAGAAGGTTCAGTGGTTTGGAGATGCAGTTAAATACAGATGAAGATGGTGCTTTCTTTCAGTATTATTTGGTCATTATGCATACCTTTATAGATGGAGATTTAAATGAGGAGAAGGTCTTACAAGTTATCAGTGGATGAGTTTCTTTAAAGAAATGCAAAGTAAAATCTATTATAATGTGTTTCCTTTGGAGCTTTATTAAAAGCACTAATGTGTTCTGAACAGATGAATCGAAAGATGAAGTAGATTGTGCAGACAGTATTTTCAGCTTTGGATCAGGAAATGACATTTAATTTTAATATTCAGAAATAATAACTTAAATATCAGGCTGCTTCAATTTTGAATCATCATGGAAGTTTAAAAATTTTAAGATAAAAATCTTTACCTTTGAAAGAACAAGTGATAGGTATGTCAGTTATTTGTGGGTTAATATTTGTATATTTATTCTTCATCAACCCTGCTGAGTTTTTCCTTTTTTCTTTTATTGCACTTTATATCCTTCATGCCTTGTAGCTCCATCTCATAAAGTCCCCTGTCATCTATTCCTAGATAAATATTACCTTGTGGACCATTACACACTTTTAAGGTTTTTTTTCTGCATGAAACAGTGATTCTTGATGTATTTCTGCTTTCATTTCATGCTATCTAAGCCTCTATAATTCAATTAAATCCTTTAATCACAGTGTTACCATGAGAGGATAAGTTTCCTCTGGTTTATTTAAATTATATTTTAATTTTGTTGTTCTGTTACTCTCAGAGGTCTATAAGTCCACAGCTGATACGGGAAGGAAAGGTGACCTAGAACAGCCAAAGTTTTACAGGAATCAAAAGGAAAACATATGGATTTTTTTCCAGTTTAACAGAACCTCAATGTGGAAAGAACAAACCTGGGGATAGAGAGACTGAGGAGGGCATGGCCATAAATGATTTGAATGTTGCCTCACAGCAGGGTTAGGATTCCAAGAGAGCTGTATGATCCTGGCTTTTCCTGACTTCCAGGTGTTGAATGTACTAAATAAACTTCTTTGCCATGACCTAACACCCATAACAATGCAGATAAGGGCATGTTCTCCTTATGTTGTTGGGGAAAAAATAGGAGAGAAACGTTCGGGAAAACCGCTATTCTTTTCCTGCAGCAAAAGTGAATATGAATATTTCAAAAAGTAATTTAAGCCATGGATTAGCTGTGTCCTGGCAACTTCACACCTTGAGTGAGGCACCATCCTTTGCAGCATAACTAAAGTGTGGCTTTCAGTATTTCAACAGAGGATTTTTGGACTGATTTTTTGAAGAGGCTTTTAATGGCATTTCTTCAGGATATCCCCCCCGCCTTTTTTTTTTTTTTAACAAGGAGATTAAGCAGAAATTTATACATGTATCCACAGAAAATCTTATATCTGGTTAAAGCAGCAGAATGGGATGAAATTATCAGAACTACAACACAGAAATAACAAATAAGTGTCTTATGGGCAATTAGAGGAAATGACTGCAAACTTCAGGGACACTCAGCTGGAATCTCAAGCCTAGTGAATTAGCTTATTTTCACGCTTATTAGTTTGATCATTGAAATGTTATATCAAAAAGATATTACTTTTTTTTTTGTCTCCTTGTAAATTAATGAGCTCCCCTACTTTTCTACTTGCTGTTTGCCAAGTAAACTACAGTCTCTGTAACTGTGAAATGGCTGAGGTGAGCAGCAGCTGGAGGGAAAACCAGCTGGAGTAGAAAGCCAGATGAAAGCCAGTAGAGCACTGGTATACTGGCTGTGATGTGGTGATCCTTCTATTCCTTAAAAAACTGTCAAAATTCTTCACAAAAACTAAATGACCAAGCCTGACAATGAAGACAGGTGATGAAGTGACTGAAACTGGCTACTAAGCTATTAAAAGTGCAAGTTATCTTTAGAAAGAATGCATTTGCTTGTGATTAAAATGTGACTTTCTAGTGAAAATGACTGTGCTTGGCACTTGCAGCTCTTTATATCCCACTAAAGGCTGTTTCTCAAATGTATTACAATTCCTTTTTTTTAAGGAACGGAATAACATTTTTGTGCTTGGAAGTTAATGTGAGCTGAAGATTAATGTCCAAAAGTTTCCAGACTTCAATTAAAGTCTTGCATTTTAAGGGAGAGTATTGTTGCCAAAATATGAGATGTGATTAATATCAAAACTCTAGATTATAATGAACAACCTAAAGTCTGAGTAATGAATTGTAGTAAGTCCATACTATCACCCCACAAATAGATCCATGGCTGGAATCTCGAGCCTGGTGAATTAGCTTATTTTCATGCTTATTAGGTTGATCATTGAAATGTTATATCAAAAAGCTATTACTTTTTTTTTGGCTGGATTAGAGAAGCTGCTGCTGTCCCCCATACTGGGACACTCGGGTTCACCCAGTCACTCTGTGGCTGGAAGGCACCCATTTTGCCCGTGTTTTTTCCATGTTTTTATTATAACTGTGAACTGGAACATGCTGTTATATTCCCTGCCTCCAACTCTTTATTTTCCCCCTCATTTTTTTTTTATTTTTGCAATACAGTGATTTGTAAATGTTCTTTTTTTTTTAAGTGCAAACACTGGATGACACTAAATCAAAATATGCTCTCAGGTATCTTTATTTTACAAGCTGGTCTTCTGAGCAGCATTGTTGAAGGACAACTATTTGGAAATTGCTTTGAGCAAATTCTAGTCCTGTAAATCAGAAACACACACAAAAAAAGTAGTTCTAGAAACTCAGGATGTTCCTCAATATGTAATGTTATAAATGGACTTATTTTTTTGAAGTTTTCTTCAAGCAAATGAAAAGTAATCAGCAAATTCAGCTCTGTAGAAAACAAAATTAGAATTGATCAGATTTGTATTAGTAAAATGAGTGAGTCATGGTACTGCCTAATGTTTTGGGAAGCTCTACTTATGTTTCATGCTAATTAACAGAGCATCTGTACCCTTACCTCTACCAAACAAGACTTACTTCAAACGACAACTTCTAGTTTCCAGAGATGCGTGTATTATGCAGTCTGTGCCCAACTCTGCAAAAATAATGAATTTAATCAGGTTAAGCTGGGGAATGATATTCTGCAAACCTCC
>BJBW01014595.1:177-10846 GCA_004320125.1 Scolopax mira
GGGGGGGGGGGGGGGGGGGGGGGGGGGACGACGACACACACGGAGGGGGAAAGGTTAGAAGCAGCTTTCAGCCCTAAATCCCCTGGAAATGAGCCTGGTCTCTGAAATTCCTTCCCAATTCCCCTACCCAAAATATTTTGAGAGCTGTAAAATTAGTCGGAGATCGTCTTAATTCTGTCGGCTGGATGAAAATTGCTTTCGGGGCACAATGAAATGTTGCACATTTCTCCGTCTCTTTTGAATAGAGGTTTTGTTTGCGGTGGATTCAGATTTTTTTTTTTTTTAAGGGTTTATTCTGATGCTTTTCAAGCCTTGGTTCTCCTTTAAGGGGGAAAAAAAAACCCCACCCCTATTAAAAAAAAAAAAAAAAAAAAAAACAACACACCCTTCAAGACCTTCTGTTATTCCCCCTCTCTGAGAATGAGAACATCAGCTATTCAAGCGTATTGATGAACTCCCCCAAAAAGTTTATTAAGAGAAGCGAAAACAAAAGGACTAAAGGCCGCAGGCAACTGGACAGACAGTTTATAAACTAAGGTCCCATTGTCCCCCCGAGGCAGATGCATGAATACCTCTGAATGGGTCCCTTTGGAGTGACAAGATCAAGCCAGACAACAGCATGTTAAAAGGAAGGAGCGCTGTTTCTCTTTCTCCGACCCAAAGATCTGCTCCCCCTACTCCTCCTGCATTAATGTACATCTGCAGGGGGAGGAATAAATAGCTCCTTAGGATCTGCGGCCTTCGGGGGTTTTTATTCTTCCACCCCCAGCACTGGCTCTTTGCACCATATGCTGCAGATCAGCCCCCCTTTCTCCGCAGCCCCCAGCCAGGCCGTCTCCTAAAATGATCCCCAGCAATCGCAAACTTTCTTCCCTCTCCCCCTCTTTCCCCTCTTTCTCTCCCCCCACCCCCCCCTTTTTTCCTCCTCTTTCCTTCCCCCCCGCCGCTGTTAAAATCACGATTTACGGCCTGCTTGTCTAGGAGATCCCTCGTGGTCAATTAGGTTTGCACAGAGCAATTTAACTAATAGGCTTTGATGGATTTATTTTATTTTTTTATATATATATTTATATATTTTTTTTTTCCTTTCCCCGGGATATCGGCCTCGCACCGTCAGGACAAGGAGGGGGGGGGGGAGCATCCTGCGGAGAGGGGCAGGGGATGGCAAATCCAGCAAGGGGTGCTTGGAAAAATTGGAAAAATCCCCCAAATTAATGTCCAAACCTGCTGCTGAGGGTCCCCTGGCTTTCAGCGACCCGGCTCCAGTCCCCGTGTTGCAGCCGGAGGGGAAGGGGTCGAGAAGCATTTGGGGAAATTTGGGTAATACCCAGCAGCTTTGATTTCTCCCATAAAATTCGATGACCTGAACCAGCGCCTGGTTCCCCTCCTTCGCCCCTTTCAGACATTTTCCACCTTCACTATGGTTAATTCAGAAAAGTTCTTAAAAGCTTTGGGAGGGGAGAGGGGGTATTAATGTGGGTTTGCAGCTGACCGTGTTTTAGCTTGATGATCTTGGGGTATTTTGTTGTTTGGATGGTGATGAAAAGTAGAGAAAGAGCGAGTTTTTCATCACTTTGGCCCTCAAAAATAACTTCCAGAGGCACAGACCTCACCAAATAGCCCAGGCAGGGTGTAAATCTGAATGCAGAGATTTTCCAGCCCACCTTGGTCCTGGGTGTTTGTGGATCTGCTCTGTCCTCTCTGTCATGGCAAGGGGATCCCTCTGAGGTGGGAGCATCTCTGCTCAGCTGCCGTGAGGGTCTTTTGGGGGCTGATAATTGGTGTGATGGATCGGTCTAGAGGGTCTCTGGTGCTTGTAGAGCCTGTTTGCAGGCTCCTTAATGAGAGACAGCTTCGAGCACTGGGTTGGGAGGTCAAGCGATGATAATAATAATAATAATAATAATAAAATTACTCCCCTTTCCCCAGCCTCACCTTCCCCCCTGCAAGCGGAAGAGTTGCCATTTCATGGCTGGCTAAAGCCAAACTTCCCTCAAGGGTGTTATGTGACTTATGACCCTCCTAACCTGTATTTACTGCTTTCCAAAGGAGACCTGCTCCTGGAGAGGTGACCCGAATGGAGACAGAGCCACCAGGGCAAAACCAAACTATTTAAAAAAAACAAACCACCCCAAACCACCCAAACCAGCAACAGGGAGGTGAAGAAACACTGAGCAAAAGAAGAAAAATAATAATCAAACCAGAAGTGTTTCCCAATTAGGGAAAGACCCACTTAATTAGCTGGAGCAATAGTTTGCAGGGAACTGTAGGAACCTGATGTGTGGTTTTGTGACCGTCCTGCCGTTTAACCCTTCGCAAACCCATGCAGGACTTTAGCATCAGGAGAGCATCCCCATCTTCAGCTGGGGTTTAGATGCTTTCCACAGAGGGATGCATGAACACAGTGACAGCATCTTATTGCCTCTGACCAGTTCCTTTGCTCCAGAATAAACCCATTCACGTGCCCAATGCTGTTTGTAGGGATCATTTTCAGAGAAGCACGGGAATTTGGTCTCATGCTAGAATTAATTAGGCCTCTGAGCCTTCAAGCAGATACATCCATGTTGATTTTACTGATACGAGTAAATGGACCTATCGATGAGCCCAGCTTTTTGCAGGACAGGGGACTCTTTGCAGCCCTGCAAGTGCAGGAATAATTTTATTATTTCCTTTTGGGGTTTTCCATAAGGTACAGTTGCCTGAAAGCATCGCAAATGGGGCCGGGGAGAAGAAAAAAAGAAACAGATGAGGAGCTGACGTGATGAAAGACCAACAGATTTTGGGTCATTCCTGTTCCCATAGCGGCTCCCTGAGGCATTTCAAAGGCAAAAAAAAAAAAAAAGAAATGGGAAAACACAAATGCATAATCAAACCAAGGAGCCAGTTAACCAGGCCAATACCCGCAATCCCAAAGTCCCATTTAGCTGCTCGCAGGATTATCACTTGTTGCCGATTCAAAACCAGCAGGTGTTGTCAGCTCTTTATGATCACTGTTATTTATACGGTGCCACTGGTGTGCCAGATGAGAGCCAACCTCTCCCCCGAGAAGATCCCAAACGAAATTAGACTCACGGCGGCGGCAGACGTTAACGCACGGCATATGGGGATGAGGGGAGAAAGAGAGGTTCAAATCCACAAAGATCGTGCAAGCTCCAGGCATTAAAACCCCGCACCCGCCAGCTTTACTTGCCATTTTATAGAAAAAAAAAAAAAAACCACAAGAAATAGTGTTTACGCTTGGGGAGCCTGCGGAAGGAGGGTGGGGATGAAGGTAGGATGCTTTGGGGATGGGATGGATGAATATTATTTGCTTTATGGGCCGTGGCACAGAAAAGAGCTGGGGGATAAGGGAAGGGAAGCAGCTTGCCCAGGTTCACACGGGGGTATCAGCAGCAAAGCCAAGACTGGAACCTCGTGTAAAAATTACTAAGCAGAGCCCCAGTCCACAGAGCTTTTTTATTTTTTTTTTCCTTCAAAACCTGGTGATTTTATGAAGGAAAATTCCCAGGAGTTTTACGCAGAGGTTGAATACCAACCTGGAGATTTGGCTTTTTCTTCTTTTTTTTTTTTTTTTTTTTCTTTCGAGGCAAATCAGCTCACAGAGCAAACAACTTGGAAATAAAACACACGTTTCCAGCTTAGGCCTGCAAAAGGCTTACGTTTGTGGGCGACTTTATCCAAATGAGTCTTCCCATCCCATGTCTGTGAGAGGATTCCCCATGTAAGCAAAAATTGACCAATAGGACATTTCTAGGGATTGGGCCAAGCACCGGTAAGAAGCATTCCATTCCCCAGGCAAAGGAGGCTGCACGGGGAAAGAAATCAGCTCTGCCAAGCTTAACCAGCCTCCTCCTGTCTTGAAAGACAAGAGTCATGAACCCAGGAGCTGGTCGTCACTTAATTGGCAGTGGTGTAAAATGCAAAATGACCCCCCTGTAGTTGTTTGAAGAAGGCTGGACCCTGCTCCCCTCGCCAGCTTCCTTCCCCCCATCCCCTCCTGCCTGGCATGTTTGAAATGATTTTGGATTTTAATGCAGGGCCCGGAGCTCATTCCTTCGTATTCATGGCATCAAACAAGAGGCTGCTGCCCCCAGCTGGGTTCCTTGAACTTAGAAGCAAAGCTCTACTCAATATTACCTTAATTAATTAACTAAAGAGACAATGGCTTTTGAGGTCTCACCTCTGTTTCCAGGGAGGGGGGCCTTTTGACAGAGCCCTGCCATAAACTAATTCCGAGTTCCAGCAAGGAGTCATAGGGGGAAGAGTTAAGTGACACTATTTACTTGTTTACCAAGACAATTTATGTCATATTTGTTTTTCCCCACCTTCCGTCTGCAGCACTGAAAACTCTGTTGGGGGCGCAGGGGGAAGGAGGAGGAGGAGAGAGTATTATTTGCATTAACCACTGAAATCAAAGCACATTCCCATCTGAAAAATACCACTTCATAGCTTTTGGTATCTTTTTTTTTTTTTTTTTTTTTTAAATTTTAATTTACAAAAACTTTTTGAAGCTTTCCAGGTTCAATATAACAAATCTGAGCTTTGATGCTTTAAAAGTGCCATAAAGAGCTACAGGCAACATCACAGTTAACCAAAAAAAAAAAAAATATATATTTAAAGGCTCCTGTGAACACTTGTATCTCGTCTGAATGTTGTGGGTGGTGGTTTTTTCATTTGCAAGCAAGCACTGAATTGCTGGTTTATTCCACTCAGTAACAGGCATTTCGTATTTTGTAGCAGCAAGAAAAATGTTTTAAAAGGTCACAGTGAAATGTGACCAGCTGGAAAATCTATCCGGGAACACATATGTCATATACTCACTCATACTCATTGTTACTGGATTTTGGGTCAGCATACACCAGAAGAAGGGCAATGTGAACAGTATTTCTATACGTAAGGAGAGTATTTTTATACATAAGGAAGCTAGATAGGTATGTCACTTTGTGCCCCATTGGGAGCTTGGAGTTAAAGAAGGAACAGAATCTGTGTCTCATGGAATTCCTTGCTCCATCACAACCTCCTCCATCTTCACAAATCATCTCCATCCTGAGGCTCAACCCACTCACTGGGTCAAATTCTCAAGTAACAGAAAATGGCTTCATTTCACGAAGTTTCGTAAATTGAGTAGGTCAGTGACTGGAGTTAAGGGGGGCTTTTGGTATTTGGGGTCTGTGATCCTCAAGCTCTGCATCTCCTGTTTTTTAACACGCTTCTAGGTGTAGCATTTTGATTATTTGGTAAATGATTGTCCTCTCTGCCCAGCTATGTTGGTAAGAATTGTCCCCACCCACACAATTAAGAAATCTCACGAGGACCGATCTTGAAACACGTCTCTTACGTGCAAGGAAAACAGGATATTTCATAGGAGATTCCTCATTTGGATCAGAGAAGGGATCAGTTACTCCCCCCACTCCCCATACCCGTACATTTTTGGTCTGGGTTTCATTGCTCAGAACTTAGGTTGGTGCATGCAAAATACGTTTGTGTGTATTTCAGAGCTCTGGGGCATATGAAAACGTGATCATTCATAACCGCATCTCCCAATTTAAGGCATGCAGTTTTGGAGGCCTAGGCTTAGCCACTGAAAATTTGGTCCTCGTTGTCTCATGTCCCAAATCTGCAATTACTTATGTCCATATTTAACTTTATACATGCGAGTAGCCTCACGGTATGAAACACAGCCACGATGAAGAAGATACTTTCGTTACCACCTCCTATAAAAGTTAACAGCTGAAAAAGGGATCGTTAGTTCAGTTAGAGGAAGCATTCCCCAGGATGCAGGATCTCCTTGTACACTCCTTACAGCAGAGCCATGCCAACAGAAAGTTTAAGGGAGAGACTCTGTCACAAACCAGTGAATTTGATGGGCCTGCTTTAGGTTGCACCAAATAAGGAACTCAATTTGTTAAATCGAGATGGTGATTTTTTAAAAAAAAATCTGATTTTTATTTCACCACCACCGGTTTAGTCAATCTCCAAATGTGCAACCTCACCCTGCTTTGGATGTACTGTCTCTTTTGCCTAAAGAATACGGAACTGAATGTGTGATTCTGTGAACCACAGTTTTGAAGACTTTTAAAATCTGTCTCTGCCACTGGCTTTGCCTTTGACCAAGCTGCTTCACCGCTCTGTGACTCTGCTCCTGCTCCCACCTCTGTCTTGTCTGAGCAAGGGTAGTCTCTTACTGCACCTTCATTCAGTGCCTTGTGTAATGGGAAACCAAAATGCTCAAGCTGTCTCATTCTTGCGGTAACAACACATATCACTGCTGCTCTGGTTTAGATAAACATCTCCCGAAGCCTGAGGATGTTTAAGAAACATCTAAGTCCTGCAAGAGCTGTTAATAATTCAGTAGGTGAACGTGAACCAACTCTGCACTAGCACTTCTTCACCACATCTCAGAAATACCAAAGATGTTGTACCTGTCAAGGCTCTAAGGAGATCGTTCTTAATAATTATCAGCCCCTTAAGTGTACTTAGATTTGAGGCTGTTGCCATTTTGGGTACCCACCTCTGCCTCTGTTGCAATCAGACCCCTTTTTCTTGCTTCTTGCACTAGTTACGTGTCAGTTGAGCTCTTTCCACGAGCCCTTGGTACAACTTGTGCTGCCTTCACCATCACCCAGTGGGGTTGATATTAATTGCGAAGGGGCATCGTTACTGCTTCACGATCAAGGTTACACGTCGTGATGAGAAATGCTTCTGACCACTAATGCCAAACGGTGATATCAAGGGAAAACTCGGGCTGTTGGTGATTTGTCTGGGGCTTTGATTCCTGCCTTCCCTCCTGTTGCCTGCATGTTCTTGCCATTCAAGCCTCTGATCTTTGCGGGGGGGCTTGGAGGGTTGGGCAGGATTGTCTACTTGAAATGAGGTTAGAACAAAAAGTGACATCGATGGTGCCGGTGTCACTTCGTCCCTCCCCTCTCCGGGAGCCATAAGCCTTGATTAGAGTTGTGCGACGTTATAATTTTCATTTTCCTCACTTCCCAGTCACAAATATGACAACAGAGCAAGTGGTGGCAATTCTTTTCAACAGAAGGAGAAAACACCTCTGGGGGTTCACCAAGCTGGTCTGAAGCAATGTTTCCCCCAAAAAACGCAGTGGCAGTAGAGAAGAAGGTTGCAGTTAAAATTACTGGCAGAGTCCTGTCCCGTTCCTTTGACACCTTCCCTTTGATCCCAGTTAGTGCTGACCTCCTCGCAAAACCAGGCAATTTACAGCTTATTCTCCACATTACCAGGACGAAAAAAAAAATTATAATTGCTCAGACCCGTGGGTTTGGGCCACAAGTCTGATTTCCTCGGGGCTCAGCTGAGACTGACCTACTCGGTGCACGTAGGATTTGAGTTTGGAGTGGAGCCAGGGACCCGAGGGAGAGAGCAGCCCATTGCTGGGAAGAGGGTAGAAAGGATGTCTTGTTTATGGGTGAAGCCACCTGGCTCCCTTTACCCAGGCGGCCCCCCGCTTCTGATGTACCTTTCGGAGGGGCGAGAGGGTGAGGGGACTGGAAACACTTCAGAAATGGAAATGCCCTCCATTTGTTTATAATTTTATACCCCAACACGTAACCTGAACCTGATGGAGTCAATAAAGAATTAAACCTCTGCATGTTTCCTACCTCAAAAATACTGGAGCAAATCCAGGGCTCTTGAAGGCAAATTATTCCAAAGAGCTGAAAGGAAAAGAAAAAAAAGAAGCCTGACTTTTTGTATTCTTTTTTTTTTTCCTTTTCCCAAAGTTTTGAAAGAGTGCCCTTACTTGTTCTCCAACATCAATGGGCAACCAATGCATTTTCGGGAGCGTGGCCAGCTAGCTGTGAAGCAAGCCCCATGATTTACAAATAATTACATTTGTTCAGAGGAGTTTTGAGGACAGAAACTAATTCTGAGGGAATGAAATTTCTCAGTCTGAGAAGGAGTCTCAGCAAAGATTTTTCATTTTCCATTCATTTTTTTCAGGGAGAAGAATTTTCTGCTTACAAAATATAAGTTAAACACCTCAGGACAATCTTACTTGTTGCAATTATGCAGCTTGGGTTATTAAATAATGTGTAAATATATTTTGCCATTAGCATTCCTGCACAGTGAGATTTGTTGCTGGTTTGGGTTTGTTTGTTTGGTTTTTTTTTCATGTAGAGTATAATCAGTTTACATAGGGTAAAACTGCCCTAGCTGTAAATCTAGTATCTGTATTTTGCATGCCACAAATTAAAGGGTCATGTGAAGATAGATGTGTTGATTTGGCTGATTAAGTCAAATTAAAACCAGGGATCATGTAGGACTGTGATGCTGCTCTGTTCATCTTTCTTAGCTCAATGTTCTTTAGTGTTTTTTAATATCCAACCCATGCCAGTGGTGAGCCGATTCTTTCAAGGCATTGCAAATGCATTATTTCTCTTTCTTCTGCTGGAGTGCACTGGTCTAGACTGGGAAGAAAATACACCAAGAGAACCATGTGCTCAGGTCATAAGATTTTAGTGCAGAGACCATGCTTTTGGTTAGGATTTGTACATACAACTCCTGGTGCAAAGAGCGAGGGGGAGGGCAGTATCTTGGGAACTCTATATATTTATTTTGTAAAGGAACAGAACTACAGCCTGTGGGACTGTGAGCCTATGGGATACATAAGGACCTATAGATTTGAGCTACTTCCAAATGGGATTTTTACATACGTCCTACAGATGATCAAAACATATGTATTGATGATGGCTAGATACATAGATCTAGGGGTTATAGGGAGTAGGGAATTACCAACTTGAATGCTCGTGCCCCACGTTACCCACAATGTAACAGCAAGGACTGGCCCTTTCCCCTGTCCTAGTGCCACTGGTCCTCTTGGCTCCTTCCAGTCCCCTATAGCTTTCCTGCTCAGCCAGCTGAAAGGCTGCCAGGATCCCAGGGATTTTTATCCCCTCCTGTCCTACCCTGTGGATCTCGAGGTAAGTAGAGTGTGAGCCCGCTGCACCCCTTTTTGGGGCCAGCCTTGCCTTTTCCCAGCACGAGCCATGACCCCACCAAGTAACACGCTTTAAAACATCCTCTCAGAATGGTTAAGGGTGTTTTGGTTGGGTTGGCTTTTTTTTTTTTTTTTTTTTTGGCTAACTTTATCAGTGCCCGAGCACGCCTTGAAGTGTCAGCTTGACATAATATGTAACAGTAATTAAGAAATAAGCCTCTTGCCCGGTTTCACAGCAATCATTTAGCTAAGTAACTACCATGGTCCAGTGCCTCAAAAATCACCATTAGCCCACGCCACTTATGGCCATAAAATTTCTTGTTTTCTGCTTTTCATCGGACTCACCCTGGAATCTTCGTTTTGCTTTATTTATACATTTGCACTCAAACAATGGCAATAAACCCATTCCCAGAGTGTTGCAAATCAGAAATTTGTCCACATTTTTTCCACCACCTTCCTGGGTGAAGCCGCCTTTTGCTTGGGAACGGCAGTGGCTGGAGGCAGCTGGGAGCACGGGGAGGGGGGGAGCAGGGTGTCGCCTGGAGATTGATCGGTGCTGTTGGAAGTCACTGGGATGGGGCAGAGAGGGGGAGCTGGAGGAATCTGGCATGAAAAGGCAGTTTGTGGTGACAGGAGTTTCTTTTGAAAGACCTGATTGAATCAGACCTGAGGCGGGAAGAAACGGCTGTTGCCTTCATTGAGTTTTCGCTAACTTTTCCCCCCCCCCTCCTACCATCGAGGTTTTTGGTTCGGGCTTTTTTGCTTTGTTCTGTTTTAATGTGTCCTATACTGTTTAAGCTGGAAGAAATAACCACGAGGTCCTGGCTGCAGAGTGAAAAAAAAAAAAAAATCAAGGACATCTCACTCAGTTCCTAGCAGCTTGTGAAACGTATTTCTAACCACCAGCGGATCGCTAATTTCAACAGTCTGTGATTTTCAAACTGATCCACTATTAGACACTTAGCCTTCGTAAATTACAATTAAAGCTCTCCGCAGACAACTCAATGGACCAGACCGGGATGCTGTGACATGAACTGAGTCATCTTAGTTGGTACAATTTATGGAGAAAACTGCTTGCCTGGCCTTATTACCATAATATCTGCAAACTGCCTTCCCCTGGGGACTGTACGGCGATCCGTGCTTGCAAACACAGACACTAAACAGTTTGTCTTTAATTAAATAAAAGGTTTATGATGCTCCGAACCCCATTTTCCTCGATATCAGGCTTGCCCCTTTACCACTATACCTCGTGTGGGCCCAGTTCAGGTTTTACTGGGCAACTTAGAGAGTAATGACTGCTCACTCAAGCAAGCGCCAGCTGGCATTATGGAGATTTACCCCCAGTGACATCTGAATTGAGCTTTGAGTAAATGCCCTCTCGTATTTGGTCCACTCAACTTCAGAGGGAGTTTTGTCTGAATCAAAAGAAATAGGGCCGGGGCGGGGGGGGGGGAAAAGAAAGATTTTAGGACTTAGCGGTTAGTTGAATTTGGACTGCCTGGATTTCCCTCTCTTGTGGCATTTGGACACCAGAGAAAGAGCTAGGACTTAAACTGAACTATCGACTTTTGGAGGAAAATTTCTTACTGGGAAGAACAGCCTTGTGCTGACTGACATGTGCAGGAGATGACCTACTAAGTCTTTTTTTTTTTTTTTTCTTGCTGCTGAGTTTCTTCCTCCCCTGCGTCTTGGTTATCCAAAGTTATTCTG
>BJBW01014598.1:399-53647 GCA_004320125.1 Scolopax mira
CATCCCTGGAGGTATTTAAGAAACATGTAGACATGGCTCTTCAGGGCATGCTCTCGTGCCCAAAATTATTCTGGTATTGTGTGTGGTGTTATTGGTATGCAGCTAGGTTGGTGGGTGCTTTTTTGTGTGTGTTTTGGGTTTTTTTTTTTATATGTGGTTGGAGTCGATGATCTCAGAGGTCCCTTCCAGCCACAGAGATTCTGTGATTCTGTTCCTGACCTTGGTTGTTATCACAATAAGTATGAGAAAGGGCCTCTCTGTGTACCATTCCTTGGTATAATCGGGTCTTACCATTGTGAGAGTGAACAGTTTCTGAACAATATGCTGTTAATTTTCAGAATTTGGTTAGTTAGAAGAGGCCCAGCTAAAAAAGTAAAATTACTGAACAGAAAATTCTGTTTTTCCTCAAACCATCACAGTATGATACCTTTACTTTAATGAACCAAGCATAAAAAGCACATCTTACTTGGTTCTCTGAAGTTCTGAAGGTTCTTGGTGTCTACTGAGGAGCACTTTCTGAACTTTTTAAGAAAGTCTCAGTATCTTGTGTTGTGATCCCCAAAGGTGCTGGAAAAAATTCTGCTTTGATGTTAACATGTAAGTAACGTAATGAAAGAAATTATGGTCCTAAACTGAACAGTAGCTGTGTCTGACTGTCATCTCATGTTGACCAGCATTTACTTATGAACAAATTACTGTTCTCTGCAAATTGAGTAATGTTTACACAGGGTTACATCCTTTCCTGCAATTCTGCTTCATCAGGTGGAATGTTGAATCATGCATCAGGTGAAGGATAAAGCAGGAATCAGTCCAGTTTCTTAAAACATGCATAGCTGTTAATCACAATTAAGAAAGCACTATGGAAAGAAAGAAGCATTGGAAATAGCATTAGAATGTGATAGGTTCTTTGCCAACAGCACTTACTGCCTCCTGCTGCTGCTGCTGCTGCAGTGTAGTGCCTCTGGAGGGGTCTATGTCTTTCTTTAATACCTCCATCAGGAGGTATTTGGTGTGTTGGATACACTACTACAACAAGTATCTTAGAGTCAACCCTAACCCAAGCTCTAGGACTGTAGCTAGTGGATTCTAAGAGTACTGTTGCTCAGAAGTTGTACCTGCTATGTTGGGATGCTGCAGATTCCATTTTTCAGATACCAGTTTCAGTGGTATGACGTAAGTGCTTGTATGTAAGTTTTTACAAAAATTAATACATTTTGGAAGACTAATTTACTGTATGTTTATAAACTTAACGCACTATTTATGCACACTGCTGATGTGCCATCTTAGTGCTCTGCTTGTAGCTTTAAATTAATATTTAATATTGGAGTAAAATAAATCATTGCAAAAATATATTACAGGAAATAGAATTAACTGTTGAGCTTTCAGATTATGCCTTTTTTATGCTGTGCCTTCAGAAGTTTACAATCCTGCCAACTTTGCACAGGTTGGGATGTTGTGGATGTATTGGAGTGCTCAGTAACAAGAAGTTCTGTCAGTACAGGATCTGCCCTTAACATTCATAGTTTACAAAATGATCATGGGATGAAATCATTTTGCCTATGAAACTTAACCTCATTTTTAATTACATGCATATAAAATATTTGCACATTAATTTTTGTCTTGTAAATATTTAATACTGAATTTTAGTGACAAGTTACATGACTTACCTATTTAAGATACAATATTACAATAGTTGCCTTTAGAGTCTTGAATACCTTAATTTCTGGTCTCCTAGTCGTGTTCTTGATAGTAAACATAATAGGAAAATGAGCTGAAGAAATTGAGAAGCCTTTCAGGAATTTAAAATCTAAGAATTATTTAAGAATGCACTAACTGTTCGGAATAGACTAATCAGATGCTGTTTATTTTCAAAAATTTCAAGATCCACTTTTCTGCTGGGTTGAGGTAGTGTTGCAAAGATGATAAATTAATTGTGCGATGTGATTTTGCATATAGGATCCTCTGAGCATTTCAGAGTTTTGAATTTAGAGTCTCTTGGAGAATAATATCTTCTGTGATTGTTAACAACCTCTTGTAAAAGATTCTGAGAGTAAAAAAGAGAATGGCATCTCTGATGACTCAAAAGGGACCCCAGGCAAATACACTTAGGTTCATTGGTTATTTTATATCAAACCAGTTCAGTGCATGGAACACATAATTCACAAAACACTTCATGAAATGGCTTGTGGTTCCTTTTAAATATTTGAGTCTTTGCATTAATCTTACCTGTGGGTAATCAGTTCCAAGGTGACTGGAATTAACAAGTAAACCGTTACTCTACTTGTTTGAAATAGTCCAATTGCAATAAAAAGTCGTTAGGTCACTAGATTTGCCCAAGCCCTGTGATGAGGATGTAGCCTTTCAGAACCTCTGCTTAGTGTGAGCTGCTCAGGGAAAGCACTCAGTCAGTTCCACCAGTGCCAAAGGTGCAGTGCCAGTACTCTAGTGAGTTCCCTACTTAAGTGCCTTTTAATCCAAATCAAGTGGCAGTAAGAGCCTCACGACTGAATCTAAGTATTTTCTCTCCAAAACCATTGTGAGTAGCAGTTTACCTAGATATGTGTGTATGACCTGTTGCTTTATTAAGCAGTTTGCTGGGTTTAGTTGAATCAACTGAATCCAGTGTGAGCCCTTGTACAAGAGATGTAGTATCCTATATAAATTTTCTTAATTATCATGCCATGCTGACTGCATTACCAAAGGAACAGTTCCTTGCGGATTTTCCCACCTCAGTGTTATAGTACTGAGAATCCAGCACAACAAGCTCATTATAGTCATTACACTGAGAGTCTCTCCATTGTGAGTCGCCTGGATTGAGTATGTACCTGAAAACCTGGTGCTTGATGCCAGGAAACTTGCTGCTTTCAAAAGCTGTTATGATTCCAAGGTCTAAGCGCCCTACTAGTTTAGGACCTACTTGGAGCTCCAACATAATGCAAAAAAATTGACTATCTTGATTATAGTCTAATAGAGACTATATGATAGTCTCCATTATAGACTATACGATTGCTACCAAATATCATTGTTTTCACTCAAATGTGTTATTTATCCACTCTTGTTACCTCCAATTAGGTCAGTAGGGCAGTAGCTTTAGTACTTCTCCCAGTTTCTCAGATTTGCAGGACAGCTCCTATTGTGCAACAGTCTCCTCTCCATCTTTTCTGTTATGCCATATTGTTAGCTACCAGTCCATACAAAATGCTAATTGATACTAAAAAATACCTCTTGTTTGTTCTTTTCTGAGTTTCATTGTTTGCTGTGTACCTGCATTATATTCATTCTTCAAAGCTATACAGTTATACAAAGATGCTCTTTGTCATATATTTTTTAATTCCAATACTACATCTGTCAAAGTGGTCTTACCTACCAGTTTGTCAGCTTCTTTCATAACAAGGTGTGGAATCTGTGTCCGTACTCTTTCTGTCTCTGCTTTTCCAAAGTCCATTTGCAGGACTTTGCATATCTGTTTTTTTCTAAAGAGTTGAAGAATCCACTTGACACAATGGCAAAGCAGATTCAGAAGTCAAAATTAATGTTGCGAATACTTAGCAAAGTGCTATTTAGCTCTTTTTTTATTATTCATGCTTTCCAAGAAACAATCTGTCTAGAGCAGTGCCTTAGGTCAAGGACGTAAGCCTTGGTTTCTGTTTGTGAATGTCTAAATACTCAGATACTTTCTGAAATTCATACATTTTCAAGAGTGCATATTGCATACATCGCATATTAGTGCAATATATGGAGTATAATCATACTGTTTTCTGCATAAAATTCTGAAGGATCAGCATAACTCTGCTAGTCTTTGTTGTGTCAAACCATGAGTTTCTCACTGGATGTCATAGACTTCTTTTTTACATGAACACTTATAAAAATTAATTCTTATGATATTACAGGAAATAAAAAATGAAAGTTATAAATTCTAATTATATGCATAGAGATAAATGGATATCAAATAATAAGTGCAGGTCTTTTAGACAGGCAAGATTTCCTTTGCCTTGCTTTAACTAGGATTATAGTAGGTTAATTAAATAGCTTACACATATTGCAGGATTTTTTATGCTCAGAAAAACAGTTGATCAGTGTTCGCCAGCAGATAGTCAAAGGCAATTGTAATTAAAAATGTTGTCTGAAAAAACCTGTTTTATCTGCTGAGTAATTTCCCAGTACAGAAAAGAATCTTTGACCTAAAAAGGCTTTCTGTGTCTTGTATCTTTGATGAATCTGATTTGAAGTTGGAACTGATTTTTGAATGGAGCAAAAGATAATAAATCCAGATGGGTAGCCTGAATTGTTTACATTTTAATGTTTAGCTGAAAGGTCTGGAAATATACTATTTTGGCCCTGAACATTGAAAGGAAAAAGAAAAACCGCAGAAAGTGGTATACTTAAAGTAGTTGTGCAGTACTTTCATTTAGGAGTTACTTTTCAAAATGTTGAGTAATTTCCATAACCAGTTAGACACCTTCTGCTGTTTTTTGCTTACTTAGTGTTCAGAGATCCAGATTGGCTAACGTTAATATGGTTAAATGCTTTTATCACCGTGGAATGTGCCACGATACTGTTGCATTCTTGCTGTCAAAGGCGTTTGTAAGGAAGAGTCAGAAACACTAATTATGATATATTTATGCTTTGCACTTAATGGAAGGATTTTTTGATTTATAAATTAAATATGTAATTTACAGGTGCCTTTCTTTTTAATTGGCACCTTTTACTGCAATGCTAGACCATGAAATTATCAAAAATAAATCAATTGGGCAGATAGACCAGTTCTGTCAGCACTTAGGTACATACAGACTGGTGAGAGATGAATGATGACATAATTCATTTTCAGGTATACCTAATGCCAGGGAAAGAAAATAGTTTCAGATATAATTGTCTGATAGTTAATATTTGTCTTGAATTTATCAAGTTCATTTTAAAAGGATTAGTGCTTTGTTATTTTGCTTTGTCATATTAATAAAAATATTAGCCTTTATTCAGCATGTTTTATGAGGCGAAACCTGTGAATCAAGAGGTTGATGAACTGATTAAATTTTGGGGTTTTTTGTATTATCAAAAAAGCTAGTAAGACTTTTTCTGTTGTTCAAACAACTGTCAAAGCCTGTTGTTCAAACTGAACGTTGAAGCTCAGCTATGTTCATAATAGTGTATTTTAATAATTCATAAATGCAGTTTTTGTGTATTTGCTGGGACTAAACTGAAATCTGAGTGTAATACCAGAGGGATTAACGGAAAAAGAAAATAATTGAGAGCTATCTTGAGATACATGATAGTCCAGTAGCTTGAAGTAGCTAATGCCCTTGTCAGCTGCAACATAAAGGCAAGAAATAACATGGTTGAATGCTTACGTGGACTTCAGAATCTTCTTTCATTTTCCATTATCTCTTTGTTTGATTTATGACTGATTATGTAATAACATTGAAATAGTGGAGTACGATTTGATACTAACTGTTCTGTTGTATGTAAGTCTGTCAGTAAGGCTGACTGGCCTACAGTACTAGAGTTAGTCTCACCTTCCGTTCAAATGTGTCAATATGCATTACTCGGTCAATCCTACTGTGGGTGAAGTTCATTTGCTCTATAACATGATCAAACTTTACAAACAGGACAGTTAAGAAATAACTTTATGGAGACAACATAAGAAAGAGATACACAGAAGGCATTAAGAGAAGACAGTAATAAAGGTTTTACTAGCTGTTGAAAGTTTTGGTGCAAGGAAGTTGAAATAACCTGTGGAAAGCAGAAGAGAAATTGCAGAATTACATATTTTAAGGTAAGAAAATTGGGAAAAGGTAGGAAGAAGGAATAGAAAAAAAGGGAAAAGATACCACTGTTTTAATAAACTTTTTTGACAGTTATTTTATTTCTTAAAGGAGAACATACAGACATCAATAATTCCTTTTGGCAAGTGTTTAACTGTTGAATGCAGAGTTCATAGCAGTATCAGTATCTTAAATTCTGCTTTCTGATCCTCCTGAGAAAAAATAACTTTCCACCTTTACCTGTCACATACAAGTTGAGCATTGTTATATGGGTGGTGGGAGGGTCCTTTGTTGTCTATAGATAGACTCATAACTCCAAGCTATTGAGAAATTTTTAATGAGTTATTATTCATCAAAAGAACCCACATAATAAGCTGTGTGAATGTTCCTTGCAGACTCCACTTTCAAAGTAAAACACTATAACCATGATGGAAGTAATTTCTTTATGTCTCCATAAAGATCTCCAGACTACTACTATCCCCATTTTACTTCTGCTTATTATGGTCTGTATTCATATCCACATTTATTCCACTCTAAGGACTTTGTATCAGTGTATCACTTACTCTTGCCATTCTAGATTTTCTCTCTCTGCAAGCAGTTATGTATTTTCCTGAACTTTCTTCCCCTTCCTCTCCTTGTTAAAGAGTCGCTCTCATAGTAGAGGTTCAAATGTCCTGCCCATTTCTCTTCATCCAGATCAGTGCCCTTTATGGCAAGATTGCTCTCATTTTCCTCCAGTTCTAGGAACTGTGTGTCTTTGTTCTCTGCAATCCTTTTTTTTTCTTTTTTTTTTTTTCCCCTCTTTAATGTATCTGACATGGAATAAGTGAGTGTAGTTCTTCTGGGAAGCAGAGCAGAAATGAGGCTTCCTTATACTGGGGGGTGTTGAAAGATGGCATCTTCTTGTTCTTTGACCCTTAACATCCACTTTTGTTTCATTTCTCCTCCATTTTCTTTGCTTGGATTTCCAGTTTCCCCCAGATCCATATGGTTTTCCCTATTTATGCATACAAAACTTGGGGTAATCGAAGAAATGCAAATGTAACCTAGTGATTGTGGTTACATGTTCAAGAGGTCAGCATGTCTGCATAGGCCTTAGATCCATGCTACTTCTTCAAGCATGATGTCTTCTGGTTGCCTCTATACCATCCGGAGAACCAGAGAACGACATTGGAAGTTTGATGGTTTTAGCCCTTTTATATTTAACCCACTTTCTGTTGAAGTGTGTTCCATTAGTTAATTATGAATACTGTTGCATTTATGCTGTCTCAATTAATTTTGGAGGGCTTAAGCCTATAGTGATTTGTCTTTGATTTCTGTGTGTCTGTTACACCAAAAAAAGTCTATTCAGTACTTCTTTCTTGTGAAGATTGTTCTGCCTAGTTGCTGATAGACAAAACTGTTTATCAAGAACCTAGTTCTTGATAGTCTAGTAAATATTTTTTCTCAATTTCTCTATCTTATCTTGTAATAATTTTCTCCATATATAGTATTTCCATTTTTTCTCTATTTTTAAAAATTCTTCTATGTATGTTATTTCAATATTTGTCTCAATATTATATTCCAGAAAGAGAGGAGAATCACCTTCCAGCTTCAGTTCATTTCCATTAGCTTGTCAAAAAAATCAACTGTACAAATTTTCTCCTCTGCCACACCTGAACATGTGTTCAGTGTCAGTGAACTGTTCAATTTCACTTGAACATGTGTTCAGTTTTTTGTTGCGAAACTCAAATCATTCTGGATTCATGACTTCCCAAGATACATATTTCTGGTTTTTGAAATTGGCACAAACCTCTTACTCAGTGTTGAGTTGTTTGAATGGGCCAGGTTCATCAAGCAAATGCATATTGTTATTATCACAGTCCTCTTTGTGTGATCTGTGCGTTTTGTTTGCCTTCACAATCACTGAAAAAATAAACGTAGCTCAATCCTGTGATACCTTATTTTATACAACTTATTTCGTGTTCTTTCATAGTAAATAGTTCTTGTCTTGTTGGTCTTTGATTCTTACAAATTTGTGTCATATATTGTTCTTGTGCAACATCATTCAATTTCTGTTAGTTTTTTAGAGATTCATTGAGCAAAATAAGTAGACTGTTTTAAGAAAGCATATACCAGAGTTTATACATGTTGTTGTTAGGCTTTGAGTATTCTTTTAACTTCATGGCACTTGCTTGTTATTATGTCCAGATAAATTATGAACAAGAAATACTCCAATACCACATCTGAATTTCTGTTAGATTTTCTGTATACAGAATAAAATCAACATCTTTTCTATAATTAATGTATGGCCTTGTTCAACCAGCATTTCTCTTTCTAACTTTTTTTTCCTGCTGTTGTCAGTCATGAAATATGTGTAACAGTCTTGCACTGGATCCTTAATAATGTCAGACTTTAAATAGTGGTAAGAAATTGACTGAATTTTACTACTGCATACAAATATGGCTAGATTTTTTCCTATAAAAATTCATATAAACATTTTCTTATGAAGTATTTATCATCTTTGGTTGGTTTGTGCTTTGTATAAAATTTGCATACCTAAAGAGATACCATATTAAATATATTTGCATCTTTCTAGAAATACTTCAATTTGCCAGGAATAACATGAATTTCTATGGCATATTTTCTGAAGAAAGTAATAATACTGGGCTTATTTACTTAGGTTATGTAGGTTTTGACTCTTTTTATGGTTCATTGTATAAGATTTTTCAACCTTCTTTCAATTTAAAGAAAATTCTGTGTCGGAGATGTAACAGAGTTATATCACCTTACAAAATGCAAATCTAAGTGAATTTAAGATCTTACTATTTCAGAAAAGCTGGGATTATTATTGAATTAAAACACCTGCCTTGTATGCAAGGCTGAGCTCTTTGTACGTATTAGCACTTAACCCCTTGCACAAGCTGAAATGATTGCTCCAATGTAATATGTATTTTATAAACACAATAGTCTTGTAAACCAAGCTCTAGGGCAAGTAACCACTTTCCTTCCTCAGGTTTGTGGTTTGTTTTTTGTTTTGTTTTGGTTTGGTTTTTTAACCAGCTTTTTAAAAGGTGTGAAAGTCCAACTTAGTAAGAATTTTCTGGTGATTATGTTACATCCAGACCGGTAGCTTTGTGTTGGAACTGCTATAGAAGGACAGTGATGCTGAAGTTTAAAACACATCTTTCCATGCCTTGAAGTATAGTTCTTCTCTGAGTAAACAGAACAAATGAAGTTGCTTCTTTTTTTTTTTTTTTTTTTTTTTTTTTTAATTGAGATGCTTTACTTTGGAATGTTGAAACAAAGGATAATCTTCTTGCACAGGATCGAGGAGATGAATTCACTTACACTGGGAGTGGAGGTAGAGATCTTTCTGGGAATAAAAGGATTGGAGAACATTCATTTGATCAGACATTAACACACATGAATAGGTAAGTTTTGAAGACAAAACTAAAAAGTATTCCAAAACAAAGAGATGGATAGTAGTGCTTTAATTTAAAACTGATATTTTGCCATATTCAATCACTCTTCTACATGCTACTTTTGTAAAGAATGGTTCCTCTTGCTGCTATGAGGCATTTCATCAAATAGTATGTTTTGTGGATTTAAAGAAGCACTTGCAGCTCAATGGAAATACGTTCTGTATTGCTGGTGTAGCTAATAGTCATGTCTTTGCTTGAAATTGTCCTACAGTTTCCCTCAGAAGACTCTGAATTTAATACGAAGTTTGTCAAAACTCCTGTGTGGAATTTTTCAACTCTGGGTGTTTATTTTTAAATTTCTTCTATAATGGTTGAATCAATTGCAAGATTTAACTAGAAAGGAAGCATGTTCATTTTCCCATGTTAAAGGAAACCTTTCCTATTTTGCTAGCCTGTTCTTCCATTATAGTTTTTTATTAAAAGCAAGGAGCTAGTGTGTTGCTTTATCAAAAACAGATGTGAAAAAGAAAATCTGTGTGCAAAACATGAATTAGAAATCTGCTTGAAGTGGTTTTATGTCTTCTAAAAGTCTGTTAAAACAAAGAGTTTTGTACCCTTTTGAGTTTTTAGGAGCATAACTTCTGTTACGCAACTGCTGAGATTCACTGAGACTTTTTCTTTGCCGGGTTTGCTTTTAGGTATGATGTGCTGCTGTCAAGCAGAGGGAAGAGGGTTTCTTTAAACTTTTTGGTCATACTCAGAGGAGAGAAAGGAAAAGCCTGACTTGGCTGCTGAAAAGGAGATGGACAGAAGGAGGGAGAGATGTAGGGAGGGAGAGTGGTCAGGATGTGAACAAGGAGGGAAGGAAGCTGGAAGTGTAAGCAATAGATTTATGAGCATATTTAATGAACAGAACGAACTTGCTTTGAGAAACAGAACTAAAAGCAGGGCTCCATAGTCTCAGCTTTCTCTATCTTAACAAATGAGAAATCCACTGTCAAAGCTTGCCTTTTAGCTTTACAGGCATTAGTGCACATATTTTATAACAAGGTATTGCTGTGAGTTACTGTCAGTTACTGAGTTTGGTACAAGTTTTCAAGCATTTTGATACTGAAAATTATGATGATCCCATGTATTGAATCAGCATTATTTTTGTTTGTCCAGATATCCTTCCTTTTTTTTTTTAAGTTTTCTTTTTATATGAGAAACATTTTTAAGGTCAGCATTAAACAGCCTGTCTCTTACTGTCCTGTATAATGTGGGTTTTATACTCATACTGTAGCTGTTTATAAACCATATAATTTCTTCCATTCTGAGATCCATGGTTTGGTTTGGTTCTGGAGGGTTTTCAATCCCTGGTCAAATTAGTCTGTGGTAGTAGAAATACTGTGCATTTTATCAGCTTGGTCTAGGTTAGGTATTCATACTATTTTACTTCAGGTTTCTAGACGAGGATCTTTATGTAGTTAGGAATAAAGGGGTTTGCTTGTCCTTGAGTTAGCTACTATTTCTTAATGACTATTTCAAGTAAATGTGTGTATTACATGAGGTATTTCAGTTAGTTACAAATTTTTCTAATGCTTACTATCTGCTTTTTGCTCTATAGTGTTTTTCATTATATTAATTACTTTTGGATACACACTTAAAAAGCCCTAAAAACTGCAGCTAATGGGGAATAGCGATAGGGAGAGTTTACCTTCCGTTATAATTTTCTTGTAATTCCCTCAATGCTGTTTAGGAAAAGATTATTTTTTTAAAAAATGAAGAATATTAAATCTAAAAATAATTGGTTTGGTTTATTTATCAGTATCAACGTAGTTTTCATCTGTAACCTCGCCAACAAAATATTTTTTGTTCCCATTTTTTTTCTTAGCATACATGGTAGCATGGATCTCGTTGCTTCCATCAGTTCTTCAGCTGTAAAATAAAATACTGAAAAGTTCTGTGCTGCTTGATAAGCATAATTAGACAATGAGATAAATATTACTTAATTACATTAATTTTCATTTTGTGAAATCTGTTTTGTGAAGCAATCTAGTTTATGAATATTTTAAATGTTTTTCTAGGGCATTGGCCCTTAATTGTGATGCCCCACTGGATGACAAAAATGGAGCAGAATCTAAGAATTGGAGAGCTGGTAAGCCAGTCAGAGTAGTGCGCAGTTCAAAAGGGCGGCGGATCAGCAAATATGCCCCAGAGGAAGGCAACAGATATGATGGCATTTACAAGGTATTCTGAGTTCTATTGAGCACAATGTAATGTTTTTCTTCAGCTGTTTTAAAAGTTTCATATATGTTACATGTCAAATTCTTCATTATTACCTAAAAGAAATAATTCTTTTTTCTCCATGATAGTTTTTTAGTCTTAGCTTATTCTGCAAAGAACTGAACTGAAATTATTCAGAGCAATGATAAAAGAACATAATCCATAATAGGATGTATAAAGTTGAATATGGTAAGCTACTTTGTATGTGCTAACTGAGTAATGTTCATCCCTGGAAATCAAATTATTTCCTCTCTCCGTCCAACTATATCTTAGCTTTTTATGCATTTAATGACTTCTAAGCATATGAAATTAAGGTGTGTGCCTTTTAAGAGCACTGTATTTATCAAAAATTCAAAAAGTTCGCATATGAGGCAAGATCTGCTATATAATAGTAATGTATAACTTGGCTTTCTTATTTCTTCTTGAACAGTTAGAGTGTAATTATATGCATATGTTTGGCTTGTGATAAAAAAATCACAGTAATTTTAAAATTGTTCGTTAGGTGGTGAAATATTGGCCAGAAATTGGAAAATGTGGATTTTTAGTTTGGCGCTATCTTCTGAGGAGAGATGATGTTGAGCCTGCACCTTGGACTTCAGAAGGAATGGAGCGGTCAAAGAAGCTGGGCCTGAGTGTACAGGTTCGAATCAGGACTCACAGCGGTGTTTTCATTCTCGGTTCTACTAAACAAATTCCAGAAATAGAAATAAGTTAAATTAAAGCCCCAGTTTTTTTCTTGTACTTCATTATGGCAGGATTTAATGCCAAAACACATTACAGATTATCTACAAACTGAAAGAACCCTGTAATATTTACATAGCAGGAGGAACATTCAATAAAGCCTTTGCCTCAGCAATGAACTGATTTGCATATATGAATTGGAAGATTAAGAGTTTAAATCTAGTTTTTTGATTCTTAGGTTGGAAATAGTTTCTACAAGTGACTGTTGGTATAGATGAGTCTGTCTGAGAAATCAAAAAAACTCATTTTTTTCTCTCCACGTGACTGAGGAGTTCATATAGGTCACCTATTTCAGGCACAGAAATTAACTGATGCAGGACCTGGGCATATCAGAATCCATGAAAGGAAAGAATTAACATACTGTTTCTTAGCAAGGCAATGGTGTATCTTACAGCATACCATCATCTTCAGCTTTGTCCAACTGATGTGTATAGTTATGAGGGTACAGATATAGGTATTAGGTTCTTTTTAATAAAGTTGAGTCTGGATTAGAGTCTTTGACTTGACTGCACTCTCTTAATAATAGATACTAATTTAAATGCCTTCTCTATCACAGAGGGTTTTAAAAATTACTTTCTAGTTATTTCAATATGTAATCACACAGTTTTAAAGTCTTTTAGAAATTAGTCTTGTTGGTATTTGGGAATTCCAGTATGTCAGTGGGTTTTGTTTTAAATCTATGCTTTTTTTAATTTTAGTATCCAGAAGGTTATTTGGAAGCCATGGCTAGTAAGGAGAAGAAAGATAAGGTTAAAAAGCAAACTGTGAAGCAGGAGCCAACCAGCCAGAGTAATGGAAATCAGAAAAGGACAATTGATGATGGTATTTCTTTTTACTTTTTTAGCACATTCATAAGCAAAGTTTGTAACTTTATGTTTATTAAGCCAGTAGCATGAAAACTTTGCGAAATTGTGAAGTTATTTGGCAATACTAATGTAAATTGATAAGCACGTGCTCTGGAATGAAGTAGTAGTGTAGGGATCTTATCCTCTTTTACTCTTATTACGCTTACAGGTGTTTTTTTTTTTCTTTTAAGCTCTGTAGAAAAAACCCAACAGTCTTCTGTGCAAGTTTGTATGCTGCAGTCCAAAGCAATGCTGAACAGTATCAGTTGGAGTAGGGCTTTGATTGCTAGATTTAATGAGTGTAATACATGTTTTAGCCTTCTAAAAATAGTTTTGTTTTCCCCTTTTATTAGTTCAGACTAACACTCTGTTGTTACTGCATCTGATGGTCATAATCATAAGCAGGTATAGAGGAACCTACGAATACACCCAAAGCCATGAGGATGGGAGATGGAGGGAAAGGAGAGGCTTTCCAGCTGACCCAAGAGCAGCAATGGCTGATTAGAGAAGATTGTATGAACCAGAAACTGTGGGATGAAGTACTTGCTTCTCTTAAGGAAGGACCAGTATGTTTGCTGCATGCATCATTTTTAATGTATACCCTTTCTTTAGACTGTTGGGAGAAATCTTGAGTCTCTCTTAGAACCTAATTTTCTTCTTGGTCTTCTGCAGAATACAGATTGTGTCTACCATTATTTTTATTTATAAGACTTTGATCTCAAGAATATAATCCTGGCTTGTACAATTTGCTATTGTTAGCTCGGTTTGCAGCGGTGTAATAGAGATCTTTTCTTGCTTAAAAATAGTTTTGAAGTTAGAAGTGGCTTTTTTTTTTCTTTACCCTTTTCATTTTTGAAGATCATGTTTTCTCTGAAACTGTAAGTGTATTTTTGTGCTGTGCTCATGTGAGAAATCAGACATGAGGAAAGGTGGTTCTAGTCACTACTTTTTGTTTAGGCAGAAAATTTTATGACAGAAAATACAGCTTGCTTGTTTTGTTTAAGAAGACAGAAGTACTGTTATCTTCAAATTTAGAAATGAAATTAAAGTATTCTCATCCAAATCTAGATTATCCCACTCTGTACACTCTGTAGAGGGGGAACCTTAAGTAAGAGAGAAAATACTTTCTGACCCTCTAAATATCAAGAAAATAGCAAGAATAGCTCAAGATTGAAGAGACTGTAGACATTAGCATAAAAAAGTGCACAAAAGGAATATCTCCTGAAATACTATGTCTTTCAATGATAACTAGTATTACCAATGTTGAGTTTACAGTTCTTTTACCTGTTTTTTAGAAGAAATCAAAGCACTAAGAAGTTAAAATAACTTAGTAAAACTCAACTTGGTGGAAACCAAATCATTGGTTGGAAAATGGATATCTGAAGATGGACATATATAATTATTTTGTTTGAGAATTGCCGTTGGGTATTTGTGGTGCTTCTGTAACAGAAAAAGCATCTATAACTCCCTGTTCTTCCACTTACAGCACTAGTTTCTGCTGTAATGTTGCTGCAGTTATCTTTGTGTAGGTACTGATAGTGTGAAGTTACTTGCTGTCATCTGTCTTCTATCCAGTGTCTGTAATGACTAGAAGGAGTTTCAGCTCTTAAAATTCTGCATGATGACAGGCAATAGAGATATGTGCTTGTAAGAAGGAGAAAACAGTAATTTAAAAGTGGTTGAGTTACTGAGAAATAATTTGTCTACATGTTCTTACTTATAATTTTGGTAAAATTTCCATTTGGTTCCCACTAAAGGCAATGGAAATAACTGGTAGCTTTGGGTTGCTATTCTGAAAATGTGAATCTTTCTGCTTGAAACAACCATCTTCCCTTTTAACAAAATAAAACATGGTTTCAGATAAATCTGGTATTTTGAAAATTATTACAAAGACCTGTGATTTGATTACCTATAGATTTGCTTTTTTCTTTACTATACTAAGCTTGTATTCTTGAGATATTTGGAGATCACTGGCATGCCAGAGATAAGGATGCTTGTGTGTGTAAAACACCAGATAAAAGAGATTCCTCAGAGATGTCCTGGGAAGATTTAAAAGCCAGGGAAGTCAGTTTATACACTGCAGATGATGTGGCCTGAGGAGAGTAGCCACAGGGCTAGCCAGAATCCATGAGGTGGCTTTCTTAGCAGAAGAAGTTGCCTAGGCAGAGAAGCAGAGACATTTCAGAGACACACAAGTGTCTCAAGGCAGTTACTAAACACAATTGCTAGCGTTTCTCACCTATGCTGATAATCAGACATGAGGGGCCCTCCAGTCTTTGTCATTTTATTTATGGATTCACAGAATTGTCAGAGTTGGAAGGGACCTCCAGAGACTAGGAGGAGACTAGGATCTAGTCCAACTCCTCTGCTAAAGCAGGATTGCCCAGAGCACATCACTCAGGGCTGCATCCAGGCGGGTCTTGAAAATCTCCAGAGAAGGGCACTCCATGACCTCCCTGGGCAGCCTGTTCCAGTGCTCTGTCACCCTCACTGTAAAGAAGTTTTTCCTCATATTTGAGTGGAACTTCCTATGTTCCAGCTTATGCCCATTGCCCCTCATCGTTTTGCTGGGCACCACTGAAAAGAGTCCAGCTCCATCATCCTTCAAACCACCGTTTAGGAACTTGTAAACATAGATAAGGTCTCCCCTCAGCCTTCTCTTCTAGAGGCTGAAGAGCCCCATTATAACAATATTCATAGAAACAAGTTAATAATCTTTAAAACATTAATTCTCTGATTTGTGGAAGAGCAGGGAAATGAGGCCAGTTATAGACTTGCTTCCTGCTTTCTTTTAGAAAGCTGCAGTAATGGATATGGAGGACTTAAGAACTTCTGGAAGCTCATCATCTTTATGTAATAAGTGGCATTTATGAGAACTGTAATAGAAATAGATTTTTGTCTTTTTTATTCCTTTGCCCTACACTAGAATTTTCTGAAGAAACTGGAACAATCCTTTATGTGTGTCTGCTGCCAGGAGCTGGTTTACCAGCCAGTGACAACAGAGTGCCTCCACAACGTCTGTAAAGTAAGTATAAACTTAGTCTTGCTCTGGGCTGTTTTACAGCCAGAGCTGTCTGTCTGAGCTGGCTCTGAGACACCAGTCACCAAAGCCATATGTGTTTCTGAAAGAGAATAATTATTGCCCAACAATCTGAGCAAAAACATGCAACAAGTTTTGATTTTTTGATTGCTTTGTCACCTTGTTTTTATGGAATAAAGAATGGAAGTACATTTAGTGTAGTTCCTGACAGACATAGTGAGTGAAGTTTACCATTGCTGTGCTGTCATCATTTGTAATCAGTGGATTTACACTAGGAATTGGTTTGATCCAGGAGCTAGATGTTGGTACAGTAACAATAATATAATTTTACATAATTAGAGAATAGAACCAGAGTTTACGATTGCGTAATACTCTTATTAAGAGTGGTTGAAGGGATTGTGCATATTTGAATTGTCCTGCCATGCCTAGTTTTTCTCCCTAGGAGCCTGAAAGGACTCAAACTTTATCATCCTAATACAATATCTGATAACGCAAGTTTGCTCTTCAAGAAGATAAGTATCACTCTGGTAAAAATCACTGTGGTGTTATGGATGGCCTGCACACGTGGAATGGTTATAGCTCCTTAAGAAACTTTAAAAGTCTTATGAAGGGGTTAATATGTAGATTTACAGAAATTAGAAGACCATGGAGAAGAGAAAGCGGAATGGCAACAAACTCAGAAAGCACAGAATTTGCAGGTGTCAGTAGGTAGTTGTAAATAGAAAATAACATCTAGCTGAAGCTAAAAGTAGTAGTTTGATAGTAAGCTGCTGTTGCTGTTTGGGCACAGATTCACCCTGAAGACTTTCTGATACTCAGCTCACATGCTTGGGCTATCTGCAGCCTGGGGTAACATAGCATCAGTGCTGCCCTCCTTGCTAAGATGTTAGAGATTGTATTATTCCACATGTGTCTTTAAGGCTAAACCAAATCTCATCCAATGAGGTAGGTGGAGATAGTTACATAAGCAATATAGCTGGTAAGCTCACCATCCACTTGAAATGAAGGTCTGGAAAACTGTAGTGAATCTAGAAGGAAGCTTCAGGCACGGCTGCAATTCACAGGAAGGCACTAGTGGAAATGAAGGGGAAATCTCAGCAGTGATTTGTTTTAATTCCTCCTGAGCTCAATGTTTTACATCCCGGCCCAGAGCAGAGTCCCTTTGTCATAAGGACATTTTAGTCATAGAAACAGAAGTAGGCGCCAGAGGGCTTGTTAATGACTTCCTTTTTTTCTGGTAGTACAGCAGATTTGCGTTTCCTTAGCTTTTGCTGGGTAAGCTGTCAGTCTAAACCAAAGTTCTCCCAATTTACTTCTCTGTCTTTGTATGCCCTAGAGTTGTTTACAGCGCTCCTTCAGAGCTGAAGTCTTCACCTGCCCTGCCTGCCGCTATGACCTGGGGAAGGGCTACACCATGGTTCCTAACAAGATACTGCAGACACTACTGGACCAGTTCTTCCCTGGTTACAGTAAAGGACGATGATGCGCTCAGATCCTTCCGTACTTCTCCCAGTGACTTTAGAGACAGTAAAGGAGAAGAAACATGGGAAATTCAACAGTGGACCAGCCAGCTTGATGGGACTCGATATATTGTCACACTTTGAAGCAGCTAACCCTCTTCCCCTCATAGCCATCTTTTTGGTGTAGCGAGAACTCTAATTCTCAGCTGTCTTTTAACATCAAGGGTAGTTTTGGCCAGTTGACAAATATTTTTAAAGGAAAAAAAAAAAAAAAGAAAAGCTTCAGCTCTTACTGGCCTAGCTGATGCTTGATTTATGATTTGTTTTTTTTGTAACTACCTCAGGACAGAGGAAAACAAATTGTGGGGATGAAAAAAAGTTAGTGAAGTTTTAGCTACACACTGCCTCCTGAATATTAGTTGTGCCTGGTCCATGTGGTTTGATTTACAAAAAAAAAACAAAACACAAACCCAAACCAAAACAAAAACCCGCAAAAAACAGAAACAGCACTTAAGCCAGTTGGATTAAAGAACAGCAAATTCCATGGTGTGCATAATCCTTTTTTGTCTTTTTCTTCCATTATGCTGTATTTTTTTTCTTTGCAAGAACAGGCTGATTTTTAGTCTATTTTTGTGAGCTTCATTGTGCTTTTCTTGTATCTTATGCAAGTTGACTACTAATGACTAATGAGAACAATATGAATGCATTGTTGCTGCATTAGTGTAAAGTGATCTGTGTTTTTTGCACTTAAAGAGGGTATTCAAGACACTCTAGTTGTGTAAAAAATATTTCATATGAAAAGCCACTTCTGTATTAGTTAAACTGTATGCTTTTAGTAGGTCTTGTATCAGTGGCAATACATCTACATGGCATTGAAGGCAGTGCTAGCTTGGAGAGGGTTCAAATCGCTTCATATTGTGATCTGAAATTTTATATACAATATATCCCCCCCCCAAAATATACCTTATTAAATATTTTATGATTCAGAAAAGTTGCTAATTTTGTTTTTACTATTACCTATTTACTATTTTAATCACCACGTTTTTATAGATTTTTTTTTTTCAAATTACTCTATGCCTTCTTTAGGAGGGAGTTTCTTAGTTTTGAGGCATGAGGCTTTGTATTCCTTAACTAATTTCTCAATTAAAAAAACCTTTTTAAATAAGGAAACAAACCCAACTCTAGCCTGATATTGATATCCACAGGTCTTATATATTCTATAGCAGTGGCTGTCATGCAGCTGCTTTGATCTCTACTGAGTATTTGAAGGAAAATTATTAGTTTTTCCTAATTATTAGGAATGGGAAGTTTGCAGTGTGTTTTGCAATTTTTTACCGCCTTAAAAATATGTCAGTAGCTACTGAAATACAGTATTTTCACTTCTAGAGTATAAAATTCCAATTTTTGTCACTATGTATTTAGACTTTTTAGGACCTCGGTGCAGTTTTTCACATCAAAACTGATAACTGGTCTAACATTTCTTTAATGAAATTCATCCCTGTGTCCCATCATATGCTGTCTCTTTCTGTAATTGAAGTCATAAGGTTGGTAGAAAGTCATAAGGTCATAAGGTTGTTAGTGAAGTCATAAGGTTGGTAGTGAAAAAGTTTCAGTCCCAAAACTCAGTATAAAGGAGACAAAAATGCAGTACTTAAAATTGTACTGTGATCACTAGCCTCATTTGTGTCCCTTCAGAGAAAGCTACCGGGCATGAGTGTGCATATAGACCTTCTACAAGAGGGTTGTATTAAGGTTATATTAATCTCTGCCACTATTTTGCTTTGTGTAGAAGCTTTTACTGCTTTGGCAATTCTGAAAAATCAGAACTTGAACTTCACAATGCTATGTTGGACAAATCCAGCTGAAAAGTTAAAATCTAGAACATGATAACACTTGAATTTCTGACCAATTTTATTAGAGTACTAACATTGGTAGGTAAAAAAAAAAACAAACCAGTATGAAATATTACCACTAGCAATGCTAGTGGTAATACGTGAAGTAAATTAAACAATCTACTTCATCTTTTTTTACAAAATATAAACAATTACTTCTGCAGTTAATATTCATTACTATTGCCTTATGCATCTGCATCACTTCTACGTTTTTTTAATGGTATCTTCCATGCCACTTTGCAAATCGGGTGTTAATTGTTAAAACTTTAGCACAAAACATAAAAAATGCTTAATCAAGGCAACTTTAACATCAACAGCTGCGGAACAGTCACATTTTGTTTACATCTAACACACTGATTATATTCACATCGTAACTGTGCAGTGATTCAATTAACAAACATCAATTATCCAAAATATACACAGTATATAAATCCCCTATCAGGTCTGGGAGGAAAAGACCATCCTGATGGACTCTGGGCAGCTGGAAGCAGTCTTATGAAGATGCTCTCTTCTGTTCAGAAAAGGGAGACTCATAGGCTTCCATTGGTGGGCAGGTACAAACCAGATGTTGGTCTCCATATATGTCATCGATGCGAGCAATTGTGGGCCAAAACTTGCTTTCAGGCTTCACAAATGGCTAAGTACAGAAGAAGAAACAACTCTTTCAATTTTTCTACCAAACAAATCTACATAGTTGTAACAGACTTTACACTTTTAAGATTGCCAGTTGCTGGAAAGGTGTTATTTTTTTAAGTGAAGTCATACTTCAACTCTGCAGTCCCTGACAGTTAACAAGCATGTATAGTAGGGATAGCAGTCAAAAGAAGACTTAGACTTTCCAAAAAAGTGCAACCAGGTCCTCTGAAAAATGCTTGCAAAGAAGCAGTTGTCATGGGATAAAAGAAAACTCTGACCCTTTGAAAAACTGGCTTACAGAGAAGGAACCAAGGAAAAGTGGGGGAGACTACTGAGACCTGTGCTGTTCAATGTATTTATAAGACAATATATAAACCAAGGTGGCAGACTTCACAGGAGCAGGTAAATTTCTCCTCTTTGAAACAGTACACAGCAGTGAAATAGATGTGGTTCAGTTTTAAGTAAGTAAAATTAGTTACATGTATATTTAGCTGTTAAGATTGTGGGAGCAATTTTATGTAGTGGTCTGAAGAAGTATGCTATGTCCAGCTCAAATTTATCCCTTTATTTGCAGCAGGCTCACTGGTGTGGCTTGCCCAGTGCTGACCATGTGTCTTGTCAAACCCTCATCCAAGTTCTTTGGAGCAGAGGTTTGAATGTCAGGACACAGCGCTCTTGTTTTGGGAGCCTGTGGTGCAGTATGTCAGAACTGAACAGTTTTTCCAACAGAAATATCCAATATTGAAGTGCTGAGATTTAGAAATCCAAGTTTGCACTTCATGTGTAGAGACTATTTTTTTTTAAAGAGCTCTTTTCCTTCTCTTGAGAAATAAAAGTAATAGAACTACTGTAGAGCACACACACATAAAAATTGAGCAACAGTAGAAATGGCTCTGAAGTTTTTATTCTTGCCAGAGTACTTCATTGCCAACTGTCCAGAAAACCACAGAGCAGAATGCACATTTATATATTACCACACCACTAGGATCCTATTTACTCACCAGTGGGAACGCTGCCACTTCTCTGGAATAAGGACGATCCCACTTGGAAGAAGTGACACAGTTCAGAGTATGTGGTGACATCTACAAGCAAAAAACATGTTTAGGACATGAAACAGAATTCAGTTGAACGTATCAGCGTGAACCCTCCATCAAGTTCAGGTAGCTACACATACTCTGGAGAGTTCTCTTGAGAATATTGTTTTTCTGGGGGAGGAAAAAGGCAGATATAAGACAAGAAGCAAGTCAGTATCTGGAATTTTCAGTTTGCCTGAAGGTACTACCCAAAGTTTCAATATGCTTCCAGCTTTTCACTAAATTCTCTTGGTATTTTAAAACATCAGTCCAGCATCACAGGACTTGAACAGAACTTGAACCCCTAGCATTTTAGCAGTTGCTAAAATAATTCATTCAATCTTTATCCTACTGTTAGTTTTAAGGTCGTTCCTTAAGGTGACCTTAAGGTCGCTTCCTTTCTTAAGACAGATAAATAAGCATCTCTCCTTCATTACTTTGAGATGGCTTGCATAAATAACTTTCTCTGGTCTATCAGCAAAGCCCAGGCTTCTGACTTGAAAAAAATCAAAATTTAAATTTTGAAAAAGTTTAAGGTTTCTCAAAAAGTCAAATTTTAAAAAGTTGAGAGTACTCAAAGACGAGGAAGTGGGCTCATGTAGCCTCAAGTAAGTCTTAGTGGTTAAGTTGGTGCTGGTAACCTGCTCTAGACGCCATTTTACCTTTAGTGGGTTAATCTGAGGGTCCATTCTGCCCTCCTCTATTTCAGCAATTTCCTGACGAATACTGATCATTGCATCACAAAATCTGTCCAGCTCTGCCTTGTCTTCAGATTCTGTTGGTTCAATCATAAGTGTCCCAGCCACTGGCCAGGACATGGTTGGAGCATGAAAACCTGATGATGAAGGAGAAATCAGTCATTGGCAACAGCTTACAAGTTAATATATTTAAATCATATATATTGATATATTTAATTCAGTGGTCTGGAGCACAAGTCTTATGAGAAGCAGCTGAAGGAATTGGGGTTGTTAAGCCTGGAGAAAAGAAGGCTCAAAGAGAGACCTTATCAGTCTCTACAACTACCTGAAAAGAAGTCATGGAAAGATGGGGCTTGGTCTCTTCTCGCAAGTAACATAAGGCAATAAGACAGGAGGAAACGGCCTCAAGATGTGCCAGGGGAGGCTTAGATTAGATATTAGGAAAAATTTCTACACCAAAAGGGTTGTCAAGCATTGGGACAAGCTGTCCAGGGAATTGGTTGAGTGACCATCCCTGGAGGTATTTAAAAGATGAGTAGATGTGGTGCCAAGGGACATGATTTAGTGATGTTTTTTTGTCAGTGTTAGGTTGATGGTTGGATGAGATGATCTGAAAGGTCCCTTCTAACCAAGGCAATTATGTGTTTCTGTATGCATTAGCTAGAAAGCGATTCACAAATTCCCTGTCTTACAGTCTCTGCAGAACTGAACTCATTGGTAGCATTGGCTGTAGTGTGCTGTAGAGGTAAGACAGTATATTAGTTTTTGACACTGAAGGGTAATAGCATAGTATTATTTACAATAGAGTTACACGCTAATTTAATGATACACTCTTAAAAACTACTCTTTTTGCTTTGCTACTTTTTGGCCTATATTGCTCCTTTCCCAGGTTATTGCTATTCCTGCTGCTCACTTCAATAGAAATGTTTTGTCACTTTTCCTTCCTATGACAGGCAGAACGGCAAAGTGAGATGGGTATAGATTTCTGAACCGGTAACAAGGTAAGAAGAAATGGTGGTCTCTTGTGGTTCCCTTCCTGCACTGCAGCTGATTGTGACACTTCACTTTCGGCAGCAGAGAACTTTACTAAACTTGCCCGTGTAACTCGCCTCCATACCTACTGAAAAAGCTATTTTAAGTGGCACATGCTATTCAAGACCATAGCAACCCACTCACAAAGAGCAGGAAGAGCGTGGGTTTTTGATATCACAACTGGGCTTTGGATTATTTCACTGATGAGGCGTTACCAGTTAGGGTTTTAACGGCTTTTATGCACATTCGTTAGAAGCACAGTTGCACAGGACCAGGAAGTTCAAAGCGTCATCTTGTCTGGCAGCTGAAGAGTAGCCATGATCAGATTTTGTACGTGTGCTCTTCAGAGCATGTGTACAAATTACCCTGCTTCAAAAGCATTTCTTTTTTTTTTTTTTATTGTTTTGTTTTGTTTTGTTGGAGTGTTACTGAGCTCTTGGCTCCAAGCCACTTACTCCAATGGTTAGGAGTCATGGAACTGCAAATTTGAAGGGGCAGTTTACAAACCTGGAGAGGTTGCAGTAGACTTGTAAGTAGCTGCTACAACTCAATTAATGAAGACACCTCTCTCTCAGCCTTTAATGAACATGAGACCTTAAATGATTGCGTCAGATTCATCATCCATAAGCACAGGACTAGAATGCTACATCATACTCACTTAAACTGCTATTTTTGGAAAAAAAAAAAGACATTTGATTTACCGTAATCCTGAAGTCTCTTAGCAAGATCTACAGCTTCAATGTTTGCTGTTTTTTTGAAAGGTCTTGTATCCAAAATAAATTCATGGGCTACATAACCTGTAAACAGAAAAAGTGTACATAGTAGTTTATTTACTAGGAGAATAATGCGATCTACCAAGCATTCTATTCTGATTGGTTTCGTGGAGAATATGGCAAAAAGACAAAAAAATCCATTTGGGCAAAAGTGAGAGGAATAACTAAGAAATTATCAGGTAAGAGAGATATAACTCAATATTTGAAGACTGGTCATCTGCATCCCATGTCATGTCAAGAAGAGGCCTCATTTTTAACATCAGAACTAGGAAAGTGTAGTCAAAGTAGTGCCTATAATTTACAAATACTCTGAATAATAATTGGATTTGTTGGTGGCCCCACATCGTTTTGGTCTTAGGCTATCTTCAATTATCCATTTACAAGATAACTGGTTTCATGTTACAGCACAGAAACATCTGATGTTATAGAGGCTAAAGACATGTTATCTAAATTTATATCCATGATCCTGGAGAACCTTGTTCCATTTCATTACTGAATCCTTAAAAATTTGAACTTCCATTCACTTCTGTGAGGAAATAATACATTTTCTTAAAATCCAACCTGCAGGTTTAGCCAAGGTGTACTCCATTAAATTTAAGGTATATTTTGAAGAGCGTACATTTTGTACTTTAATGTTCTTTGCTTAAACAGGCAAAATAGCATTCTCTGATAGTTTTGCTACTGTAACAGGTAATTCTTTCACCTCTTATTCATTACATCTATCTGGATGCAAGACTGCAGAGCTGTAGAACTAGATTGTACCTAAAGTATTTTGCATTGCCTGTCTCACAAATGAGAATAAGGAGTGGAAATGAGAGAAATCTTGGGGGTGGGGTTTCAGAAAAAATGTGCAAGTAAAGTACAGGTCGAAAAATTGCTTCTTAAATTGTTGTGCCACTGCTTATGGGAGATTGACTTCGTTGCTTCTCCTTTTTCTGCTGTTCATTAATCTGCTACTGAATCTTTTGTCATTATTTAATCTAATTACAAGTAGGCATTTTTCCTTCTACATCCAAGTATCTTCATTGCAATAGCTCCACAGAAGCAGTGTGGCAGGTTATTTCTCTTCTTGTGAACAATATTAAGAGAAGTTTGAGATGCAGCTGTCACATACCATTAAAAAAGGAACCATACTGCAAACCAACTTCTGCACTAGGAACAAAAAAAGTAGCTTTGTAGAAGAAAACAAATTGTCCAATACTTGCCTCTTGCTCCTCTGAAAAGGATTTTGTAGTGCTTCTCTAGCCTCTTTGCCATGTAGTTTGCATTTAGTATAGCAATCTCAGAAGCGTGTTTCAGACCCTTTGCTCCCATTGTCTGAAAGGAGAATGAAGAATGAAGAAACAGCTCTAAAAACACTCCCAAGCAAGCAAAATGTGTTCCTGTACCGGCAAACCCAGTAGACAAAAGCACCTTAATGTATCTGGCTAGTTGCAAGGCTGTCACAGTGCTATTACACTTTTCCACAGTACGCTCACAGAAAAAGCAGTGGCTGTTACTTGGGAGCAGCTCTGGTATATGTAGCTTATGAGACTGCTTACTATAGGAGAGTTTTTCTTAAAGTCAACAAGTGAACAACCCAAGCCCTTCCCCGAACTGAGAAGCTCTGACGCGAATGGGAAGAAGTGAGCAGACCTTGAGGCTGCCATCAGCAAGAGCTGCGCACACTGCCTGTCACCATCCTTACCCCCAGGGACAGAGTGTCCACAGAGCTGCCCAAAAAGCTGTGTGCTGTCTGTGTAGATTATCCCAGCAACTCAAACTCTGCTCGCTGGTGTCCTGCCACAGGTGGTACTGCGCCTCAGCAAAGACCAGAGCTAAATGAACGTGGTTTTGCAGTTACTTGTCTGTTAAATCACTGCAAAAGGACAGTGGTGGAATTGAGCTGTGGTTCAGTTTCTTAACGCTGCATTTAAAAGGTAAGTTGGCAAAGGAGGGAACCAAAACATCCTTCAAGGTGGCCCCTTTAGATGGGACAGTGTAAACAGATAGCACTTTGCATTATGAAAAACAGCCTCGCTTAAAAATGTATTGCAGTCTAAATATTCTGTTGTAGGAAACAGCTTAAAATCACAAGTGATTTCTACCCACTGCCACTATGGAAGTTGTACCAGCTCATGTTTGTTCATTCCAGTTCAGAAGAGCTGGTTTCCCAGGGAGCGGAAATTTCCGTGGTTAGAGCATCACACTGAGAACAGTGTTATCACTGCATGATGTTGCCCTTGCACTCACCATTACAACCCTTTCTCTCCCTGAAAGCTTTAAATGTTGCTCAGAGTGCCAGCACACCCTCTTCTCAGAATTTGAACCTACAGTCATCTCTGTTGGCTGGTTAATTTCATTTTTGTAACCAAATATTTTCAGGCTTATCACTAAAGGACAAGGCATCAAAAACTTACACAGGTCATGATCAAATTGTTGCACATCCAATGCCAAAACTGAGTTCAGTTTTCAAATTCTGTAAAATCTCCTGAAATTCAAGTTCTTACTAAATAGATTTTGGAAAGGTAAATGTTACTTACAGGTCAGCTATAACAATATTGCAGCATACAACCAAGAATATTCTCAGAAGAACAGCAATTATCAAGCATCTTTTAAACATGAGAACTTGGACAGTGGAGGTGCAAGGCTGATTGTAGCTTTCTGCCTTGTGTCCACTTGTTTCCAGAATTATTACAGACAAGAGACAGGAGAATTAAGCAGGCTAGGCAGACACAGCAGTTGTCCTGCAATCCTTTCCTATAACAACAGATGGCAACAGGCTATTCCACTGTCTTTCTGGAAAACAAGGAGGTTCAAAGGATGTAAATATCCTATGACCAAGCCATAGTCATATGCATTTGGGTCTGTGGGAATATCTTATTCTAATGGCTCTTAAACCTGTTCATGTGGATCCAGTGGTCCTCAGACTTGCTGAAACAGAAATAGACCCTCAGCTAATATCCCTTACAGAAGTCTACACACCTTGATATACACCCAGGAAATTGGCAATATAGCACTGGAACCCCATGGTGCAGCACTGACAGTACCCAAAGAACATGTATCCTTTTCCGGCTGTATTTTGATGACAGGATGGGTAGGCAAGTAGGGAGCCAAATGTTTCTTCCTGAAACAAAAGCATTGATTTTAGAACTTAAGAGTGTGTTCCTGTGTTACCATTTCTGGACAGTCTCAGCAGTAGCTTCTCTTCACTCTCCTTACAAATACAGTCCTCCAGGAAGTCTGGTCGTCTTCAACAGAAGTTTTATTAGCATAACTGGTGACAGCAGAGGATGGCACTCAGCTTTCAACCTACCACAAGATATTCATGCAGCTATCCAAATCAAAATGATTTTTTTTTAAATATTGAGATTATTGTTCTTTAAAATAATAGCATTGCTCTATAGGATAGGTTCACATAGTTCATGTACCAATGCAGCATTCTGGACTACATACAATATATAAGTCCTGGAAGTCCACAGATCACCCCTGCATTTACTCAGAAACCAGACTGCTGAGCGAGGTTTGCCATGGGTACTTTCACATCCAGCCTGAAAGCCAGGGTTTGGCAATATATGTGAACCTCACCACTCCTGGGATGAGCCCATGACTGCCCTGGAGAAAGACAAACGTTTACAAACAGCAGTATACCTCTCCCATTCATGGCTCTTTACGTGAGTGAACTGTTAACCAAGATTCACTATAGGAATTTATTTTTTTTTTAAAGTGATAATAAAAAGATACCCACACTCCAATTGGTCCCATCCCAGGTCCTCCTCCTCCATGGGGAATGCAAAAGGTTTTGTGAAGGTTTAAGTGAGAGACATCAGAGCCGTAATCTCCAGGACGACACAGACCCACCTGTGAAGGGAATACTCTGTCTCAAAATAGCCTTTTACGTGCCATTTTAAGGCTGATTACTTCATTCAAGAAGAACAGGCTGAAAAAGATGGTATATATTTTTCTGTTTTTCTTTAAGGTGGTGCATCATAAACAAGAAATCAATATAAACAATTTTTTACTTTAAGAATTCATATGTCCTTAAAAAGTGTCTTTGACAAAGATTAGGCAGACTAAGCCAGTTTCAGGAATAACTCATACATCTTACAATACATTTCAAGGCAAAATCACATAAAAGAGAAATATTTTAACTCTCTGATTTTTATTTCTGTTCTTGAAAACATCACCTCCTCCCCCAAAACACTGTGCTATCTTGTGAGGAAGCTGTGTTATAGTCTGAACTGAGTACTGCTGTGCTGTTTTCATTCCAAGGAGATGTACAGTTGTAACAAATCTAGCTAGGAGAATTTGTACCTGGGCATTCATATTTGCTCCATCTAAGTAAACCTGGCCTCCATGTTTGTGAATTAGGTCACACACATCTCCAATTTCCTCTTCAAACACACCGTTAGTGGAAGGGTATGTGATCATGATGGCTGCCAAGTTCTCTTTGTGCTTGTCCACCTGGTGGCAGGGAGGGAGAGGAAAAAAAAAGGTCATTGAGGCTCCTAAAGCTTCTTCTGAGAAGATTTTTACAAAACCATGAATTAAGGTTATTGGATGTTTTACAGGTGAGAAGCAAGTCTATCAGCAGGTAGTCTAGGTCATTTATAGTCAGCAAAAGATACTGGGCTCTTTCCTTCAGCAATATCTATGGGGGAAAAAAAAAGTGTTTTCTCAAAAAATCAGAATGTTAAATTAGAGAATAAGACATGGTATTAAAAGACATATGTACAATAGCCCCTTCCAGGACCTTAAGACAAGCCATGTGAATTGTCTGGCCTTCAAGGTAAAGTGATCTAATGACCATCCCCCTACTTTCATCAATACAGTTCCGTGAGTACCATAAAAGCCTTCTCAAATATATATTTTTGGAAATGTGTCCTGCTAATCCCTTGGATTCTCAAGATTCAAATGCAGCCAGTCTACTTTAAAAAGTGCAAAAAGTTGCCTAGCAACACATTCCCCAGGAGAGATGGGCTCGAACTTAACTAAGTGAAAGGTAAAGTGCCGTTTCAAATGCTTCACACTCGTGAACATGCTTCCCTCATTACAAATACTAGCTGTAGACCAAGAAGGTTTGTTATGAAAGAGCGTACTGTGTAGAAAGATTCTCTGGGCCACTTCTGCACCAAAGATCCTCAAATTAAAGGAAATCTCACGAGTGTCACATGGCTACTGTCTGAGTGAGGAAAAAAAGGACAATTACTTATCCTTTTCAAGCATGTATTCAGTATTATTACCCTATTTTCTCCCAAAGAAAAATCTGATTCAGCTGCCAATACTATTACCCGTAGAAGAGAAGGAGTGTTCCTGCCTTGAAAAGGAAAGATCATTAAATACTCACCATTGCTTTTAAATGGGAAAGATCAATGCTCCCATTTTTATCCACTTCAATTGGTTGAATCTTCATCCCTGCCATTTGAGCACTTGCTGGATTTGTACCATGAGCAGATTTAGGAATAAGGCAAACCTTGGGGAAGGGGAAAAGAAGCAGGGGCTAAAGTGAAACTAGTTAACGGGTCTTAAAACATTATGGTCTACAGTCAGCTCATATGGTCTACAGTCTACTCATAATCAAAGTTTTCAAAAAGGAATGTTTACTGGGAAGTTGCCACTTGTACTGAAGGGTGCAACTCAGTTTTCTTTGAAGAAAACCTATTCAAGTATCAGCATCTAAAGATTCATTAGGGAAATAAAATTTAATTCACTGCATAAATCATATCTAGGGCTACAGTTCCAGAATATTATCTGAAAAACTCCCATTTAACAATCTTTCTTCTCACCTCCCTTTTAAAAAAAAAGATTTTTTTTCCAGTCATCATCCTCAATAAATACAATTACTTGGAAGGCAAAACTATCTAATTCCAACTCTTCACCACATCTTCAGCTGACTTACAAAGCATCTTCTTTTATATTCTATTCAAAGCAAAAATTTAGACAGAAATATTTTCATTATAGCTAAGAAGTTTCAGACAGCTACTTACATGCTTTCCACAGTTCATTTAAAAAGAAAAAAGAGAAGTACTTTTACTTAAATAAATGTAAGTTCTTGTTAATGATAGGAAAATGGAGCTCAGGATATTTCCAGACATTTGCTAGGAACTCTACCCCATCTACAGATAAAATAAATACAGCTTCTCTAAAAAAAAAAAAATCCCTTGCTTCTATTCAATGAGAATACTGAAGCATTTGTCTGTTGTGATTCTCTTGGAAGGATTAATTTAACTAAGTTTATTGAGTCACTCAAACTCGGCTGCACTGAAGAGCTGACAGTACGCTGACACTTTGTTTTCATGAGAAAATGCCTGATGTTCGTGTGCCATAGAGAAGCTGAGACAGATGTTAATCACTTAAGAAGCTCTTCAAGGAACTGACCCACCTGTCTCAGCACCTGGATATTTGTTCTTCTTGCAGTGAACTGTTGATGTTTCATGGTGCAGCTGCACTGACCAGGAAACACTGGGATCCCTGTGCTGGGATCTGGGAAGCAGCGTGGCACAGCTGCAGTCACTGTAGCTGCAGAGCAGGAGTGCAAAGTCTGTCTAGATTGTCACCCAGTCTTGCTGGGTTGCATCTGCAGCTCCTGGGTACAGAAGTTACTGATCAGGCAACAAAAGAGCACAGCTGTGGGATGGTCAGTTGATGTCGACACTTTTTTTCCACGAGAGGGCACCAAATGTCCTCTTTCACTTCCTTTCTCCAGTCCAGGAGAAAAGGTCACTTCAGTTGAAAGGTTGACATTTTGTGGGCTTTCTTCTTTTCTTTCTTATTCCCTCTTTTTTTTTCCCAAAGTTATCTTGATCTTAATATAGTACCTGAAATCTGTAAAGTGTGAGTAACTGCAAGCAACCCACATGCTCTCCCTTCTGTGCAATTAACTTCTGAGTATAGAAGGACCACAGACTGTCACAGAAGCCCAAGGATCTTGTCCAGAATAAGAGAAACAGCAAAGTATATGTGCATAATCAGAAGATAACTATCCAAGGAGTTAACTTTCAGCCCAATTTCACTTTCCTACTCACAATACAAAGCTTGTAATTGTAAAGAGTGGCTGATTTCCAACAAACTTGAGATGATCTGGATGTAATAAAGAAACACAGACAGACAGAACAAGACAACACTCATCATTCAATTTTAGGTAGTTTCCTCACAGAGAGGTTATAGTTCCCAGGAGCTGAGGAAAATGACCCTTCCATTTTTAGAAGGCAAATGGGTTCCAAAACCAAGTATAAAATCAGGTTCAGAAAATATGGGTATTATTGACTAAGGTGCAATTTTTTTCGTAATGCTTAAAGCCAGCTCTTTAAGTGAATGAAAGAGAAAGCTCTAACTAATCATCTCAGATTTCCAAAAAGTTTTTGGTATGGTCCCCAAAAATGTCCCTAAACTAAATTCCAGTGGAATAAATAGGAAGGCTCACATAGATAAATATTTCATGAAAACACAGGAAAGAAATTAAGAGATAAATAGTCATTTTGCAATGTGGAGAAAGGTTATCCTAACAGAATGTTACAAGTATCTGTGTGGGTTCCCTAGCATTTCAACTTACTCATAATTGGTCTATAATGGAGACATACAGTGAAATGCCAAATAGTCTGTTAATACAAGATCACCTGAGTCACTAAAAGAATTAATTGCATAGTTCAGAAAAAGACCCACAGGGTGTGCATTCAAAACAGAAAATACTGGAGCCAGAGAGATCTAGAATATTACACAAGAAGAAAACAAATCTTAACAATACATAACTGGGGATTGTAGTTTTGAACCTATTGCCACTCAAAAGATCTTGCAGTGTTGGGGGAGGGGGGAGGGAAATAACTGCATTAAAAACTAGAAAAGGGAACAAAGGAAAAGGAATGCAGAAGTTCTGAGGATGACCAAAGCTATGAGAAGGCTGTTTCCAGAATGATGGATAAATAACTGGAATCCAACTAGGAAGACAGAAATAAGAATGGATAAAGCTATAATAAAAATCTCAGAGTTAACACATTATATGCCAACTGTGAAGAGGGTAGAACTGCTCCTCTTTTATGATGAAATTGTAAGTTGTCAATTTCAAAAAATTAAGAAGCACCACTTCTTATGAAGTAATATGATTTTATGATAATGGTGATGAAGTGACAAAACATTTTCTGCAAGACACTGTAAATTTCAGAAGCTTCTTCATAAGAGGACAAGTGATCAGATTTAATTGCAGAAAAATGCATAAGCAGTGCCTTTGGATTCCTTTGGATCAGAAAGTTCACAAATAACAGCTATGTAAAAACTGGAGCTGTGTGTGGTGCTCAATATACATACAATATACATGATGGGCAAGTATACAATTACATACATTGGCTAATCTGCATAATCTGGCACTTCTCATACCACAAACATGCAATCATCTCTCCATAAGGAAACTTGCTACCACCAACTTTTTACATTTACAGATTTCAACCTATTCCACTTCCAATATATACCTAAAACCTTTGATTAACAGACTTTCTTCCAGGTATCACAGATTGTTCAGAAAGCATGTAAAGGAAGAATATTACTTTCAGAATTTTTTCAGCTATAAGTGACTGAATAAATATAAATGCAATTCTATTAAACATAGTGTAGTGTAAGAATTGATTCATTTTTTAGGGTGAACTACACTTGTATCATCTCTCAGGTTTATAAGAACTCTCTTTTGCAGGTTACAATGTTATAGTGAGAAATGACTCCTTAAGGTCAAAGTTTCAGATAGTATAGAAGAGACTACAAATCAAGCCTTTAGAAAGCAGGATTATCAACTGAAGATGATCCTCAATGAATCATATCTGATTTGCATTATGAATCTACTGTTTTTGTGGCTCTTGTGAAGCAAGGTTATCTCCATATATCCTACAGAAATGTATTTGAAACAGTTTGAATGGACAAGAACTGGATTAACCTACAGACTTCTATGAGTAGCTACTGAGGCATACCAGAGTCTTATCTGCTTCTTCTGTCAGAATTGGCTTTACCGGGAATCAACTCACGTTATAAGCAGTTTAAGTTCTAGATAATCAATTCTTGTTCCGTTTGTAGCTAAAAAAGCTGGAGAGGAAGTGACATCAACCTTGAAAAAGCAAAAAACTGTCATTGTTTCTTTTGTAGCATGGACATCTTGGCCTGGACCCTTCTCAGTGAAGATCTGAATCACTGTTTCACATTCATGAATAACCTGTGTGACAGTTTCAATGGTTAAATACGCTCCTTGATGATGAGCCCATCTATAGATTTTAGGCCTCTTCTTAGATGCCCTGGTATTTCATGGGCCCACTGAGCTATGAATAACTCACCCTTAAGTTCCCAGTCCAGATCTATCTCAGTCACTTCAATTCTGGCACCCTGGTCTATCTGCTCATTGTTTTGGTGTTCTTCAGTGGTGCTGATCTTGGGCTTCTGAGCACCTGTATGAATATACCTTTACATTAATGTTTTCTACTCAGGCAGCAATGTCTTGCCAGAAGGCAGCAGTCCAGATGGGTGTACCTCTGCGCTGCCAGCTGGTCTGTTTCCAACAATGCAGTGACCCTCACAGGGCATTTGCCACCATCCGTGAGCCAGTTACTGACAAATAGTACTGGCTGCTTTCCTCATTCAGCTATCTCTAGGTCCAACTTCTGCAAGCTGCTTTACTAGCCTTCTCCTTTGATAGTTTTGACAACTTGTTGTGTAGGAGTCTACACAGCAGGTTTCCACTCTGGTGGTTTCCTACAACAGAACAGAATCCACTGGTAAACAGATCATACTGCTTTTCACTTTCTAATAAACCATTATATGGTGTCATTTCTTGCACATGAGTCACTTCCTCAGGCAATGCTCTGCAATTTGTGCCTTCTGATGATGAATCCATGAACTCTTCCAAGATTCCTGAGCAGCTGGGGTTCCCCATCCAAGCCTGTTGCATGACCAATGTTACCCACTCACTTTATCTAGTGTCCTTTGAGCATCCAGTACAGCACAGGCAATCATGGTACCAAGAGGAGCTGTGTTTCAGAAAACAACTACTGAAGAAGCTCAGTCCCCCTTGTATGCTGCTAGCATCTCTTTTTCAGTCAGAGTGTATCCTCAATAACCCTAGCTTTAAAACCCTAAAAGTTGACCTCCAAGATGTTTTCTGTCAGAGGCTCCAGCTTAGAGAATATTTCTCACAGCTGGTCCCATCCAGATGGGCCTAAGAGCTACAGCATGAACTATCTCCTCTAATCTGTTGAAAAGCCCATTGCTGCTCAGGGGTCCACTCAAAATAGTTCTTCCTTAGGGCCACTCAATAGAGAAGGCTCACAAGCTGACTGTAACCTGGCATACACATGTATTCTCCAGTAATCCACAATGCCTAGGTAGGCTTGTGTTCCTTTCTTGTTAGCTGGTGGGAGTAATAGTTATTACCCTATTGATTGCAGTCCCAGGGGTGTGACAACATCGATTTACTGTTTCCGTCCCAAGAACTAGATCTCCTCTACAGGTCTTTTGATCTCGCTTTGGTTTTATGGCAAACTGAATGATGTGGACAATTCTTTTTCCTTTCTCAAATGTTACTCTGCTGTGTTGCCCTACACAATGATGTCACCCATGTGTTGCATGTGTTCAGGGACTTCACTCTGTTCCAGTGCAGTCTGTATCAGTCACAGACTGATAGGTAGGTAGGTTGGTAGGGCTGTGCTTCCAGTCCTGGGGCTATTTCATGTGAAACATGAAAGCAAACTGTAACCTACATTCTGCTGCCAAAGGAGTCAAGAAAAATACTCTTCATACTCTTCACAATATCATTTGCAACATATTGCTTGGCTGCCTTTGACTCCCATTTGACTCCCATTTGTATTGGAGTTCTAGTTTGTCCCACACAGCAGGACTCAATGGTGACATCACTTTCTTCAGGCTATGATAGAAGCGCACTGTTAACCTCCATCCTTCATCAGACTTTCACACTGGACTTATGGGACTATTTAAGGGTTACTGAGTCTTGCTTATCACTCCTTGGCTCTCCAGATTACAGACAGTAATCAGGGAGTCTCAGGTGGTGTGATACTGACACTGGTGCACCATCAAGTAGCAACCAGCACCTGATGCTCTTTGTCATGCAGCAACCCTACAGTGGAGGGGCCAGGCAAAGTAGACATCTGTTTAATCTTCTTTGTGTCCACTGTGGCTATGCCAAAGGTCCACTAGGGTCCATGGCTTCTAGGTTCTAGGGTCCATGAAATACTCTCTTCTGAGGTAGTCTATGCCAAGGATACATGGAGACTCCAGGCCACCGCAATAGGATGCTTCTGATATTTGTCCCAATAGGTTCACTTCAGCCTCCAATAAAAACAACTGTTGGCATCCCCAGCACTCCACAAATCCAGATGGGTCCCCACCCCCTCCTACCGTGATGGCATTCTGGTACACTGTGCACCAGTATCCACCAAAGCCTGATACACCCATGGATCTGATGTGCCAGGCCATCAAATCTGTACAGTTCATTAAACTTTGTTATCCCCTTCCTCTGCCTGGCCAGAGGCAGTGACCCTTTACTCCTGATTGTTGTATTCACTCTCCAACTTCTGTAGTATCAAACCAGAAGTCCCTTCTCCAAACTCAGAAGAAGAGGCATTTTCAGCCCTTACTCTCTGTCTGAGGGACTGCGGGTTGCTTTCCACTGTCTTGGGCCACATCTGATGGCACCCATTCACTCTGGGTGATGACACAATAAGGTACCCTGACAGCCAAGGCGCAGTCTGTGGGGACGAGAAGTGGAGGGATTCTCTTTGAAATACCCTGGAACTGGCAAGACAATCTCTCCAAAGCTGGTATCTCAAGATGTGGCCAGTCTATCATCACCAGTGAGTTTGGTGCATGACACATGCATTTTCCACAGAACTCCTCCACATGGACAATGTTACTAGATGTGATTCCCAATCTGTGGAGATCTGTTTGTTGTCCAGGTCACTGTAGGCAACCTCTACCACTGCTAATTCTCTTTGATACTGAAAACCTTTCTCAGCAGGGGTTCAATTGCCTCAGTAATTGACAAGGTCACCCTTGAGATGGTACCTCACACACAAAAGGAACCACCTCCAGAGGCTGCAGATTGTCAACTCTCTTCTGATTTCTCTGTTGATTACCTGGCCCCTAGTGAGGGATCCCAGCTGCTGGGCTTCCCTACCCTCATCCTGACTATTCTCTCAAGCATCCCACCATTTGAGCAACCAGGCAGCAATATGCTTGCTTGGTTGGCAGCCATAATTTTTCCGCATATCTTGGAGCTTGCTCAAGGTTGGGGATGGAGTATTTCTGCCTCTTGGATGACTTCTATCACTTCCTCCTTATGTTTCCTTGCCAAAGGACTGCCTTGTTGATCAGACACTTCCTCCTCTTGCTCCTTTACTAACTGTACTTTACTTGCCACACCCTCAGCAAGTTTGCTGATGACACCAAGCTGTGTGGTGTGGTTGACACACTGGAGGGAAGGGATGACATCCAGAGGGACCTGGACAGGGTTGAGAGGTGGGCATATGTGAAGCTTATGAAGTTCAACAACGCCAAGTGCAAGGTCCTCCACCTGGGTTACAGCAATTCCAAGCAAATACAGACTGGGCAGAGAATGGTTGGAGAGCAGACCTGAGAAGGACTTGGGAATGTTGGCGGATAAGAAGCTCAGTATGACCTGGCAATGTGAGCTTATAGTCGGGAAAGCCAATTGCATCCTGTGCTGCATTAAAAGAAGTGTGGCCAGTGGGTCAAGGGAGGTGATTCTGCCCCTCTACTCTGCTCTGGTGAGACCCCACCTGGAGTACTGTGTCCAGCTTTTAAGTCCTCAGCACAGAAAGGATATGGACCTGTTGGAATGAGTCCAGTGTAGGTAAGGTTATGAAGGTGATCAAAGGGTTGGAGCAACTCTCCTATTAAGACAGGTTGAGAGAGCTGGGTTTGTTCAGCCTGGAGAAGAGAAGGCTCCAGGGAGACCTTGTTAGAGCCTACCAATACCTGAAGGGAGCCTACAAAAGATCCAAGAGGGACTCTTTGTCAGGAAGTGTAGTGACAGGACAAGGGGTAATGGTTTTAAATTGGAAGAGGGGAGATTTAAATTAGATACTAGGAAGAAATTCTTTATAGTGAGGGTGGTGAGGCACTGGAACAGGTTGCCCGGGGAAGTTGTGGATGCCCCATCCCTGGAGGTGTTCAAGGCCAGGCTGGATGGGGCTTGGAGCAACCTGTTTTAGTGGAGATGTCCCTGCCTGTTGACTTTCGCTGCCTTTTACTAGTGGAGCAATCACTGTGGCTGAGGTTTGGGTCCCTGTCTCAATCATTGTGGAGGCCCACTTTCCCCTGCTGTGATGGTGCTAGGCAGAGGCACAACAGCCACAGGCCAAGTCCCAAAACAGTGTAACGAGTTTCTGGGTCTCATTGGGGTAGGCAAGGACCCCTTCCTTCAAGTGGTGGACCAATTCAAGGGGATCGTATGCCTGTTCAGGTGTAAAAACCCAGGTTGTAGGAGGTGATAACAGCCTAAGCACCTTCCCAAACCCTCTTACGCATGCTGTCACCCAGCCATCAAGTGCCACATTTCTCTGTCAGCTAAAGAAGAACTCTTATGCCAGATTCTACCCACCCAACAACAAGCCAACCATGTTAGATAATAGGATCAAACATCTTATGCAAGGATGCACAAAAAAACTCAGGAGCGCATCCAAAAGAGCTGGACACATCAACCCCAGAGGAGAAGAGGGAGGTGCAATCCCTTGTTCTTTCTGCAAGGTAGCTCATGCAGCACAGGAATGGCATCACAGCCAAGGCCACATGCCAGTCCAGGCACACAGCCATCGCTTTTATCAAAATGTTTCCAAGTACAGCAAAATACATTGATAAGCAACACAGCAAACAGCAAGAGCTGAAAGCAGCCATTATAAAGCCCTAGGCAGTAAAGCAAGCAAGTTCTTGAACCACACAAGAGCCTGCCAATTAAGAAATGAACATGCTCAAATCAAAACTGTCATTACCTCAAGCCCCACGCCAGGTGATAAAAAGGACTATGATGGGTTGACCTGGCCAATGGCCAAACACACAGCTGCTCACTCACTCCTGTCTCCCATGAGACAAGAAGAAAGTAGAAGTAAGGTGAGAAGACTCATGGATTGAGAGAATAACAGTTTAATAGGGAAAACAAAGGCCACATGCAGAAGCAAACCAAGAAAAGGAATTCAATAATTACTTCCCATGGCCAGGCAGATGTCCAGGCATGTCCTGGAAAGCAGGGCCTCAGCACATGTAATGGTTGCTTGAGAAGAAAAATGACATAACCATGACCTTCCCCACTTTGTTCTCCTTTCCCTGAGCTTTTATTGCTAGAGTATGCCATTATTTGGCATAAAACATTCCTTTGGTCAGTTTGGGTCAGCTGTCCTCGTTGTGTCTCTCCCAACCTCTTCGCCACCCTGAGCCTACTCCCCTGGTGTGGGGAGGGCAGGGCAGGGCAGAGTGGGAAAGACAGAAAGCCTTGACACCATGCAAGCACTTGTCAGCAATAGCCAGAACACCCCTGTGTTATCAACACTGTTTTTGCCACAGTTCCAAAGCACAGCACCATACAGGCTGCTATGGAGAAAGTTAACTCCATCCCAGCCAGACCCACCACCATCACTCTCTGAGGGAGTCACCTTCCCTAATTCCCACTGTCTGTAAAGTAAAGAAAGACTTTTAAGACAGTTCCCATGATTGACAAGAGAAGTAGGGACTACTGAAAGCTTCTCACAAGTGAGGATACACAACCTAATTTCTCTCTAGATGAGTCCTAGCTGCTGAATCAACTTTTTTTTCTCCACCCCCCACCCAAATTTCTTCCCCACACGAGTGTTGACACTTACAGTTCTATGTCGTTCTCCTTTTGCATTTAGATAAGCTTTGATTGCAGCCAGACCTGCATACTCTCCTTGGGCTCCACTGCAAGAGGAACACAAACCCTGTTACACAAACACACAAACTAAAGTTCCAGCTCTCTACTGAAACTTCAAAATTGTCCTTTCTCAATAGCTTTAGGCAAATGTCAGCCTAGACATGCAAGAAGCATATCCCATGGATTAAATTACAAATGGAGGAGCATTAATTAACGTTGCCTCTTCTGCATATAGTAGATGAAAAAAGTTATGCTATTTTAGGTACTTCGACTATGATGCTAAATCCTTTCGGTGACTGAGTTGATCCTGGCTTCTGCACATAGCAGGGGACTATGTGCCTGACTACAAAGAAGCAACTAGTACTGAAATGCATAGTAAAGTGTACAGAGTGAAACATAAGAACTCTTTCAGTGACATGCTAAGTGTCAGAGTCAGACATTGCTGCTCATTTTATATCAAAACAACTAACAGACACAAACAGGCTGCAGCAGTACTCATTAGGCTCTGCTTCGTTATTTCAGTGAGCATTTATTATTATTGAGTGAGCACTTTTATGCTTACAAATACTTAAAGGGAGGGTGTCAGGAGGATGGGGCTGGTCTTTTCTCAGCGGTGCCCAGTGACAGAACAAGAGGAAATGGGCACCAACTTGTGTATAAGAAGTTCCACCTAAACATGAGGAGGAACATCTTTACTGTGAGGGTGGCAGAGCACTGGAAGAGGTTGCCCAGGGATTTGGTGGAGTCTCCTTCTCCGGAGACATTCAAAACCCACCTGGACAAGTTCTTGAGCAATGTGCTCTAGGTAGACCCACTCTGGCGAGGTTGTTGAACTAGATGATCTCCAGAGGCCCTTCTAACTCCATATGATTCTATGATTATGTCAGTGAGCATGCAGAATCTAAGCATTCTTTAGTCAAACCTAGTACTACCTAGTGCATCAAATCTTGCATTAAAAACAACTCTTGTTTTCATAACTTCTCATTGAAGGCTTCTCCTTCTCAAATTTGATTTTAGAAACTTCCTCCATTTTTGGCTAGCACATTTGCTTTAGAGATAAAGTTTGGACATTAAGGAGCAAATGTTCAGAAAAAAATTTCTTACCTATTTGGTTGGAAGGAGATTTTGTCATAGCCAGTAATCTCACATAGGTCCTTCTCTAAATCCTTGAAAAGCTGCTGATAACCTTGAGCTTGATCCAGAGGCACGAAAGGGTGGATGTTGGCAAATTCTTTCCATGAAATAGGCTATAAAAAAAAAAAAATTGAAAAAAAAATACTGCAGACAACTCTGTTTTGTTATTAAAATCTTTGAAGTAGTTGCCCTGTGCTCAAATAAAATCCAAATATTTCTTGTGCAGCAAGACAATTTCCCAACTCACTGTATGACGATTTCCAGTACCATTTTTTTAACATTCAGAAGATGCTTAAAAATCCTTAGTTTCTCATTCTAGGTCACCTACCTTTATGTGGAGCTGTGGGATCCCATGGCAAACAGAGTAGAGTGGTACCTAACACTCTGTTTCACACAGTTTTGTTGATATCCATTTGAATTAGAAGGGAATACATAAAACAAAAACCAGTGGAGGGAGAAGACATACAGAAGGCAGTGAGAGAAAGGAAACAAAGATAACCTAGTGGAAGATGAAAGCAAGAAGCAAACAGGGAAAAAGCAGACAAAGCTCATTCAGAGTCAAAAAGGCGTTTGGTACCCAAACAGCCCAGCCAAGGCTTTGCTTCATTTGCTGTCAGCTAGAGAAATGAAGATATCTGGGGACTTCCTCTCCTCACCTGCAGAAAAGGAGTGTTACCCTAAGAAACAGCAAACTGACAAGGAACCAGGATTGACAGTCCCACCTGACTCTTTCCATGTATCTGAGGATTCGACTGTAAGATTTGTAAAGCAGATAGAAGCTAGGTACCACAAAACTGCATGAGGGAACATGTGACACCTAATTCCAAAAATCACCTTCAATTTTTTTCAGAATGGAGTCTTCAAAGGCACTCACTCTCCTGCTGACATTGCACTCCTACTAAGCTCATCGAACCTTTTTTCTTAGAGGAAAGGGGAGCTGATGACTTTAGCTACTTCTGAAAATGCTTCCTCAGCTGGAGTACTAGACCAGAAGAGGTCTTTACATCTCTATAATTACACTAGTTATTAGTTTATTCTTGTGTGCCTCAAGTAAGACAGTATTATTGCAACTTACTGTAAGTTCAGCTGAACTATTGAGCTTCATTGTGCAGGACCCCTAGAAATACAAAGACATTTGTCAATATATATTAAAATATGTAAACACATATGTAAGTATCTAATTTTTTCTCTTTTTGACAAATACTTACCAAAGGAATCATACTGTGAACAAGGGAAATATCTTTGTTTTCTAATCTTTTCATATACCGCACGATATTTGTCTCAGAGTGATAGCTGGGGGACACAAAATATGGGGTTAAGGCAAATAGATTTACTATACCATCTGGTTGATCTCTTCTCTAACATAGGAAAAACAATTAAAGAAACATTAAGACTGAGCATAGTTTGTAAGATATACTAGGTAGTTCTTTCCAAATTGATACTTTATGCTTGCTAATAGCAATGTGGACCAAAAAAGCCTATTGTTATTATCAGAAATGCTATCAGTACATACAGAATATAAGGGTTCTTACTAGTCTGATGATACTATGTCCTCAAATAATAGTTTGTAAAATGTAGCAGATTAATAGAAAAACACATCCCCCATGTGACCATGAGTATTGCTTTGCTCATTTAAAACATGAAAAGAGATCCAACAATGCTACTAAATAGATTATTTCAGAGTAACCAGTGACTGTGTGAGTACAGGTACAAAACTGTTCTCAACTGACTCTAGTACCGCTTTTGAAAGGAGATAATTTCAAATTACAATTGAGTATCAGATATACAGCAATTTCACCAACCTGTTGAAAACCTGATGTGTCAAGAATTTGGAAGTTCTCTTAAATGGGGTGCTATGGATGCCTTTGGTTTCCTCGCCCATGCCCTCAGCAATTAGCTCCTTTTACACAAAGAAACATGGAGTCAAATACTTCCACAGGAATTTCTCTTTTTCACAGTCAATTTCCATCAGAACTAGTTTATACTACCAGTTTACTGTAAGGCTTCACCAGCTTTTTAGTTAAAAAAAACCCCTTTACTAGCATACATTTTCTAGCATTTATCTAGCATGACAACAGCATTATATTAAAACTGGGTATATGTCTCAGTGGTTCTCATCTTAGAAATATTTTTGCTAATTACTAATGACAAGCAACAAAAATTCCAGTAGGAGAGAAATAATTGATCACCATGTCCTAACCCTCACAAACAAATAACAGCCTAAACGCAAGGTGTCCAAGCTGATTGAAAGGACTAAGTGTCACAATAAGAAAATGGCATTATCCCGTCACATAAATCATTGTTATATCATACTGCCTCTTTCTTTAAGAGAGAATCTGGAATGCTCAGTGTTTAACAAATATTCATCATATAGACATCCACTGCCCCAAGAGAAGTTTTGCTTTTCACTAAACTTCTGAAACATTCAGATAATTTAATCCATATGATCTATTGTCTACTTACAGCTGAAGACTCACAACCAAAAATCCATAATATGTCATCTAGGTCTTTCTCATTTACAGTTTCATCAAGTGATACTCCAAGCTATGGATAAAAGCAACAGTAATTATTCAAATCTCTCAACTCCAGAGGCACAGTATATTTGTTCTGGTCAAGAAAAAACACTCCAGAAACACAAGAGAAAAAAAAAAAAAAGAAAAAATCAACCTACCCATCAATATGTAAATGTCACTTCATTATATGTAACAGATACATACATTTATTTTATTTACATAAAGTTTCCAACTTCTACCTGTCCCCTAATAAACCATCTGAGCCAGATGCTCACAAGCTTCAAGTCTTGTCACCTCATTTCTAGCATTTCTAAGTGTTTTCCATTTAATAGCAAAATTGCCCATTTTGCTAGACTGCCACCCCCCTCCCTTTTTACAAAACATATTAGATTTTGCCAAAAGTCCCTAGTTCCTAACAGAATGTGGTTTAGATTTCAATCCTCTTTGAACACTGCCACAAGGCCTGAATTCTCTAGGTCACCTTGCATTTCATCATTAACTTTTAGAGTCTCTCCACTCCAGCCCTTAGTGGCATATTTAACATCAAACAATTATATAATCTTTTTTAAAAAGTATAAAAAGAAAACACAAAGAATATGTCTGGAAGTTCAGTACACCAGAATTTACAACTTCTTTCTTTATATTATCTTTACAATCAACTGATATTTCTGAGCAAATTATAACAAGTCTTAAATAATGTTGTTCTGTTCAGCACATACAATGCCTGGAAACTTAATGCAAAGAAGTCATACTAAAAATTTTCTGAAAGGTTTAGGGAGTTGCTTACCCTGCCATCACTATAAATCCGAAAATTTATCTTTCTAAGAGCTGCCCTGTCCAAAACCTCTTTGACCGAGCATCCACATGTGATCGTTAAAGTATCAAAGAACAGATCATGATGTAGTTTATGACCAGCTCGCCTGAGACCTATAAAAAACAAGTTGATTCTATTAGCCTGCATACTGGATTACTTGCTTGCACAGCACTTGCATAACAACATTATCAATCTCATAAGTAAATGCTTTTACATAACAAAGCAAAATATTCCCCTTGTGTACAGAGCAGCATAATCACCAGCTTTTTAGTGAAATGTCACTGTGCATAAAATGCGTCTAAATCAGATTCAGACCTAATGCATAATGTACATTGATTATAGGGAAGATCCTTCTGATACATCAAATTTGTAGTACATACAATAACTAAATTGGTATGTGAATACAATAAGGACAAAATCACAGGACTTGAAAGAAAAAATGTACTATATGAATAGATATTTTCCATTATGGAGCCTGCCATAACAAAGTTTAGAGTCTTAATGCTTTCCAGAGCAGCAAAAGGTCTTCCAGCTAAGCCAGCAAATAAAGCATGGATAATTGTGACAATCATTCCTCGCTCCCCAGCATTCCAATTCTGCATAGCTCCTTCTGACAGCAATGATACTCATGCTAGAGAAAAAACCCTACCAGACCACATAGCCCAGCAGCAATCATTATTTCCTGGTACAGATTCTGTGCTTTTGGTCAGCTGTTAAGCTTTGGGATTCAGTGTTGATAGCAGGTATGATACTCTACTCAGCTTCACTGAAATGTTCCTGATTCTTCATTCTCATTTATTACTTATTTTTGCTATGTTATTAATCCTCTGTGCAGATTTCTGTGTGTAAATTAGGATGGTCCAGTAAATGAAATACAGAGCTTGCAGGTGGAAAACAACATTTGAATTTTATCATCTAAGGGACTTGCTTAGTTGTTTAGTGGGGACTTATGTTAGTTTTCCAAGGAAATAGAAGTAATGTTTGCAAGCTCAGATCACATAGATATCTAGTTCTTGGGTTTCACTATCAGAAGTACATGAAAACATCAGCTATGAATTTTGCATTACAATGTTCTCTGTAGAATAGAGAGAACACATATCAGCTGGCAAAAAAACACCATAAGTTTATTTAAGAAAGTGCAAGGAAAGAACAGTTTCTGCAAACATTAAATACTCACCTTCAGCCAAGATTAAAGTAGCATTGTGTACCCGTCTTGCAATATGCCTTAATCCCTCAGACCCATGGTATACACCAAACATGGCTGCCATGTTAGCCAGGAGAGCCTATGATTCAAATACAGTTTAGGACATAATTATATTTATCAAAGATTACTGCTTGTTAGTTTAATGGAATTTCTTTAGCACCCAGGGACAACCACCTATACTCAGCTGATGTTATACTTGATTATGTGTTGCCTACAAAATAAAAGACGGGAAAGGCAAAATACCTTTATGAAACTGTAAGCACTGATTATGAATTCATTGCTCTTTGAAATGTGTCAGCAATTAACATGAACTTAAATTCAACTAACAAAGACATTTGAAGACTCTCAAGTAAAGCTACCCTTATAGGAAACTCATTGTTTAGGATTGGTACAAAACATGAATACTAAGCAATCAACTCATTTTAATATTAATAATCCTTCCTCAAAACCTGGGACAACATTAAAAGCGTAAGCAAAGCATTGATAGGACTAGAAGAAATTTGGAACTTGTCTGGCTGAAGGTCTGTAGGGACATGCGGAAGACAACTATTTTGTATAATTAATTACTTAATCATGGTATTTTCCTGTAAAGATAGCTCTTGGGCAATGTAGTATGTTTGCATCAAATCACATAAACAAAAATGTAAGTTGTTTGTTCAACAATTTGAACAAATAGTTTTAGAGTTTAAAAAATGGATTTTTTTATTTTTTTTTGCCTTGAGCGGGCAGTTTCAGATCAATAGAATTCTCTTCTGTTTTATTAAGAAATCTGTCTCAAGCATAACAAATGCAACTCAGTGGCCTTCACCCTGTGAGGCAGATGGACTCCTGACACTGCACGAATTCAGGGCTAAGGTCTTTGTTGAAGGAAACAGTAATACCCTCTTTTCAAGCAGGGTTCCATTTTTCAAAGGATTCAAACCAAATGCACAAACACCAGGTTATTTCCATGTTCTTCATTTTTCTAGTAAGAACGCTCAAAAGTAAAGCTAACTGAAATGGCTGTGATGTTAGGACTACAAACTGTATAAGTTGTTTCCCTTCTACCACCAACAATAAAGCATGACAACTTACCTGTGCTGTGCAGATGTTGCTGGTAGCTTTATCCCTCCTGATGTGCTGCTCTCGTGTTTGCAAGGCAAGTCGGTACACCTCCTTTCCATTTGCATCTCTAAATCACAAGCAAAGGTGTTGCTTCTGTTACTTTAAAATTATAGCAATGTAAGATACTAGGCTCTGTGCAGTAAAGAGCCCTAACCTAAAACTAGTTATCTAGCCTCAGAGACAGAAAGGTGCTAGAGAGAGCAAAAGGCAGGACAGCTTTGACATCAAATAGAGAGCGAGACAAAAGTCTCCAGATTTCTGTTTACGTGGAAACATGTTGGAAAACATGTCTGGTCAGGGAGAGCACACAGGGAGTTTTCTAAGCATACTACACCAAAACTCGGCATTTGCCTTAAAATGCCATAGATCATTGCAACTGTTTTAACTGAATAATAACCCAGAACCTAATTTGAATGAGAAGGCAGCGTCTTTTCTAATAGTGTCACATAAGAGCATATTGAGTTTGTATTTAAAAATAACCCATCCAACAAGGTTGTAAATGAAAGGGCTGTAGCTAAGCCCTTCAGCAGGGTTCCTAATATCAGAGGTAAGAGTCAGTCTAAGTTACTTTAAGATTATGAAAACTTTCACAACAGCCACAAAAAGGACAAATATATATGTACACACATATATAAAAATATATACATATATTATAAATATGTATTGTATAACACACAATATATACTATAAATATATTTATACTTAAGTATATAAATATATATCTATATGCATATGTGGAGGTTTGAATAGCTAGACTACTTGTCTCAAGTGCTTGTGCACCAGTTATATGATATTGAAATAATTTTTACTCTAGCAAGTGTTTGGGGATCTTAACTACACAGCTTAGCTTATCATCAGTCCATACAGAGCTCTCCTTGACAGGCTGGGGAAATGGGCTGACAATGACTTCATGAAGTTCAACAAGGGGAATTGTAAAGTTCTGTACTGGCAGAGAACTTGATGCACCAGTACATGCTGGGAACCGTGCAGCTGGAAAGCCTCTTGGCAGAAAAGACCCTGGGGTTCTTGGAAGACACCAAGTCGAACATGAGACACCAATGTGCTCCAGTGGCAAAGGTGGCAAATGGTATCCTGGGCTGCATTAAACAAAGCTTTGCAATAGGTCAATGGATGAATAGTAGTGGTGTGACCATGATAAAGAGAATTACTGTTATTTTGTAAAAAATTGTACCTGACTTGTGATCAAATTCTGAACTGGGTGTCAGATTTCAGAACTATGAGTAAAGTCTATGGGTACCTTAGAATAAGCAAGATGGTTAAAAATATATTTGAAGGAATATTACTATACAAATGAAATATGTCTAAGCTTATTGATAACTGTTAATGCCATTAGTTATTTTGATTACTAAAGTACTTCTGAATAGCTTCTGTGCCAAAGATACACACTCTTTCCAGTGAAAATTACTTTGCATTTCTACTATTCCCAGATAGACATCTTGTCAAAATTCAAAATGTCACCAATAACAAGAATTAGAGATAAGTTTCTGTGCACTCTTCCTCTGCTGGGTTTACACTCAATTAGAATTTGAACTAGATTCAGTTCCTTCTTGATTATTTGGGAGGTTCACTGAATTTTCTACTTCTTCCTATTCTGTTTTTAATGACTGCGTGTCAGAGAAAAAGGTGTAACAGTACAGCATGAGAGCAATAAGCTTGCAAAGCCTCATGCAGTCACAATTAATCCTGTCTGCTGTTTCAGTTTTCTCTTTGTGTCACACTGCAGTAACCACTAGAGGCAGTTCACAGTTTCATTCCACACAAATGCAATTCTTCAAGCTTGCTTTTTAAAAGTTGAAGGCAAATTTTATTGTCATAGTTTTCAAGAAAAAAGGTGTTTGGTACAATACTATGGTCAGCTTTTATTCATAAAGGCCGCACAAGATGGTCATAAATGGATTTATTTCAATTTTCCCTCTTAGCAGCAAAGGCAGTACTTACCTTGTAACACCCACCATTCTGCCCGGCATCATTCTCACTAGATTTTCCTTGACAGCAAAGAATGCTGCGTGGGGTCCCCCATAGCAGAGTGGCACACCAAACCTCTGGGAGTTACCCAGGACAACATCTGCCCCAAACTCTCCCGGAGGCTTCAGAATACAGAGAGCCAGAAGATCAGTAGCGCAGCAGGCAAGAGTCTGAGAACAGAAGTGCACAGAGCAGTTAGTCTCTTTCCTGAAGGAAAGGCATTTGCATGGGAGCTAAGTCTGAACAAGGTACAGCTTCAAACACTTGACTTGCACAGAGCTAAGGTGCAAGGGTTGTAATGGTTGTAATGGTTATCGATTGCATGGAGCTGAAGGGTAATACTTTAGGTGGTGGCTCATGTAACAGTTTCTGTGATTGTGGCTATTTGATAGATCAGACTGAAATCTGATGAGACCAATAAAATTTACCCCATTCTGGTGAGCTCTTTCAACTAGTTCAGAGAAGTCTTCCACCTTCCCTTCAGTGTCTGGATACTGAAATAGTACTCCACTGACATCCTTTCCACTGAAATCCATCTCATGGGGCAATTTGAGCTCTGTAATAACACCCGTATAACTGGAAAACAAAAACATGCCGAAGACAGCACATTCAAATAACTTTTTGCCTTGGAGTGATGCTTAATACGATGTTTTCACAGACTTGTATATGACTTTTTCTTTAACATACAGAGTTGAACCTGCTTTGCAGTGCTAAGCATTGAGAAAGTGTCATGTCATGGTATATAGTACTGAAGAATAATTGCACTTGATATCATCATCAGAAATATGGAGCAAAGCACAGGATGCATAAGCTACTTGATATCAACATTTAGTTGCTTTAGCATATTTAACTTTGAGAACAGAGCCATATTTTTATAAGACGTTTACTTTAAAAAAATGGATTTAGCTTTCATTTAAAAGAGAAGTTTTGCTATCTAGGTTAATTGATTCCTAGTGAAATTCCTAGTTAAAAAAAAAACGACAGACTGAATTCAATAACCAAACATATATTTCTGCCAAGGAAAATTAAATATTTTCTTTTTATCATATGTTTTGTCTCCTTTTAAACATTTTTAATTACTTTGCTGTTGTATCTCAATGGAAAAGGAGAAGCAATGCCAAATTTTAACAGATTTCTGCATCTATTTTGCAAAGAAAGCATAACCCTATATTCTAAAAATATTAGGTGCAGAGACACAGAGAAAAATGATTCAATGTAAGTAGTGAAATGAAAAATGTTACTTTGCTCTAGTTTGGACGACTGCTATGGTTTGAGGGTGGCATCGGGCATCTACATAGAACTTCCTTCTTTTGTTGTGCCTGTTAAAAAGAGAAGGAAAAAAAGAAAGGCTACATATCAATAATACATTACTTTCCATGGAAATAGAATTATTCCATGGAAATACATATTTAGATGAGTTTTCTAAGTTAAAATGAGTTCTAAATATGAGTTTTCCTAAGTTTAATTTTTGGTTATCATAACCAAATTAAGTGTAAGATTGAATGGAGGGTCTGGGCCATTTGGAATTAAAAAGTGCATTTCAGACACTCAAATGAGATTCATACGTGACAAAAATTAAAAAGACTAAGAAACAGAACAAGGAGCCAACTGAAGAAGCTGCCGGAATGCCTCCACACACACATACTCTTTTAAAGGAACACAACTGTGGTCTTTAATAGAGATTTTCAGTGTTGCCCAGGATAACCAAACACGAGCCATCAAAGCAATAAAATTGAGACTAACACAAATGCCTAGTTTTCTCTATAGTTTTATGTCAGATTGATGCTTTGAACCACTGAATAGTTACAGCACAGTCTCCCCTGTGTAACCTTCTTCCTCCCTGATATATAGTCCTATGGTGACCTTCAATCATCTCTCAGATTTCATTTCATTTGCAGGTCCCTTTCAAATGCCCCTACAATACAGATCACTGAAAGTGAATTTGGATATACCAGTAACACTTTCACTTTTAACAATTTCAGACTGATGTACTTCACTGGTTTTTAAAGCTCCTTTTAATCATGAGTGCTAAAACCCAATTCACATCTTCAGTGTTCATGGCACAATGGGTTCATGCCACAGTCTGCTAGGTTATACCATAAAAGCTCCTCCACACCCCCATAGAGAGGCAAATGGCAGGTGGGGGACCCCAAATAACACCCAGTCCCTGCTGCTCCCAGGGACCTCCCACCACAGGAGGTACCAGCCCATCAGAGTCCCATCTCCACAAGTGCAGAGGAGCACAGAGGAACACAGAGGCCCAAGGGAAGATAGGAACTCTAATTAATTAATTAGGCAGCTACACTGTCTGCCCCCTCCCCAGGGGGAGGAGGCAGGGGAAGACATTATGGGATGCAGGAGAAGAGCATTTTGGGATCACAAAAGCATATTATGAGATGTTTAGGAGACAAAGTATATAGCTAAGTGATTCTGGGAGGAACATGTGCAAGAAAATAGAGGAGTAAGGGGGTAAACAGGGCGCCAGGCCCATATAAATAATTGCCATTTAATGCACTTTCACCCAAGTAGTGCAGTCTGTCCTCTCCTCTTGTTAAATTCATTTCAAACCTCAAAATTCCTTCCTGCTGTGATTTAATCATACATTTAAACATAGTACCTGTGACATAATTGCATGGCTTCTGCAGCAGCTGTCCCTTCATCCAGCAAAGATGCATTAGCCACATCCATTCCTGTGATATCGCACACCATCGTCTGGTAGTTTAGCAGGCTCTCCAGCCTGCCCTGGGAGACCTCAGGTTGGTATGGAGTATACTGGGTTACCCTGTAAGAAAAGAATTCTGAGTTTGGGTCTAGGAAAACAAAACACGTAACAGAATTATGCCAATATGCAACTGAACTACATCATAGGAAAAATAGATTGTAAAGCTTAATTCACTAACACAAAAGTTTGTTAGAAACAAGTTATTTTGAGACTGCTGTAATTTATTACTGTCCTGGAAGCCTGAGAATATTTTCTCTTCTAATATTGACTTGGTTTCTTCTATTTCTCCATTTTAAAAAGAGAAATCACTTTTAAAAGAGAGGTATGAGTCCATCTTGGGGAAAGGAGGGGAAAAGGAGATGGAAAGTAGGCGCTGAGTGTGGTGGAATTGAGCCAAGCCACAATATATAAACAGGAATGCTTGCTTCAATCATATCTATGTATTGCCATTATCTTTCAATAACGTTTCTGAAGACCTTTACTTGCCAAGTCTTCTCACCTCCTTACAGGAGGTGAGACACTCAGCATTTCCCAGAATCAGTTTCAAAAAATACTCTTGTGAAATGACAGTTCCCATATATGTCAGTGAAGTGAGATCGATGTAAGTTTTATCTGTTGTTATCCAGAGAACAAAAGGGTAGAGGCAACATAAGCAATTCCTTAGAAAAGGCAACAATTTAAGGGAAACACTCCAGAAAAACAAAGCAGCATGGGCCCAGGAATGAAAGGCAAGAACAGAGATCAGACTCTCCTCCCACTGCTGGAAATTTGAGTACTGGATTCCATGGTGGTTCAGGACAGACTTTACACCAGTTTGAATTCAGAGTAGTGGCCTCTGAAACAAGTGGTAAGTGGGAACACTTGTGGCCTCTGTTTTCTAACAATGGAAGTAAACAAAAGTTTGTTTCCTAAAAGGGTGGCAGTAAGCCGTAGACTTTTGAAAAATGTTTATGGGTCAAGGTATAATTTTTAAAGAGACTGAAGCTCAAGTCAAGTAAAATCAATAGAAGATGAGCAACAGAGGTGTTTAAACAAAAAGCTGCAGAACCTGTGGTACAGAGCAAGATGAGAGGAGCAACAAAATAGTAATGCAAGAGAGCAGGAAAAATGTCCTGGAGAATGGAAGAGCTAGAAAGAAGGACACATCATTAAGTGAACTCAAAGTAAAATATATAGTGCTAATGTATTTACTGTTTATTTAAAGGTACATCTCCTCAAATGTCTCATATATACTATTCACTACACTGATAGAAGGCAATAGCAATATATCAAATTAGATAAATACTGATGATTTTACCAAACAAATGTACTTAATGCATAAACTACATATCATCATTTACTTGACTGCATAGTTCACAAGTGAGACCACATCCTGGGCTGCGTGCAGTGTTCCTCATCTCAAGAGTGATATTATTTTTTTCCTCCACAGCTGTTACACCTCCTTTCAATTTATCAGGTAAACTTCCAATCTGGGAGTGTAAAGATTTGTTTTCTCAGTGGTCCCCCTACCCACACAGTTCTCACCAATAAAAAGAGTTATTCCAACTCCTTGGCATGAAGAACAAGGTTTTTTCCTTAATAAAAGAAACTCCTCTGTCCTTTAAGTTAACAATCTTACTTTGACTTTTTGTTTCATCTACAGGCCTTTTTTCACATTATAATTTGCAGGAGGAACTAGAATCAGGCTAACAGTAATTAGAACATTGAGATTAATTGAAATGCATTAGAGAAATACTACTCAGTGCTAGAGAAGAAAAATAAAATCAAGAATCATTGGTAAGTACTTACCAGAATAATCAGTTAACAGAAATGAGATTTTAGTTAAAGTTGAATATAGGCTTTATTGTCTATTTAAATAAAAACACTGTTTTCTTAAACCATTACTAATTAGGCTATGATGCAAAATGAGAAAGGTAGGGAAAACACATAACTAGTGGAGAAACAATACTTCGCATAAAACTTGGCTGCAAATTTTGCTAAAGGACATTAAGTTGTAGCTGCTCATATGCTCCAAAATTCTCTATTTTGATTTCAAAGACAAAGCATCTTTCTTAAGATGTGTACAATATTCAAAACTCCTTACTTGATGAGAAGCCCCTTTCCTATGATTTTATCTTATCTTATTAGAGATAGACTTTGTAGTGGATGCTACAAAGCCAACCAGTCAAATCAGATACACAGAAAACTATTAAAAACCCTCAAGAATTTCCACTCATAGTTTATACTCAAATCATTTTTAAATTAAATTTTTATATTGTTTAAAATAAGTAAATAAACCTATTCTGAAAGCTGCTGCTAAGTAGCTACTAATTTGATTGTTCCCTTGAATAACTTCAATCCTATTCACAGACATGGGATAGTGCACTATACTACAAAATAGAAGTAATGAAACTGTGCTTTTGATGTTATGCTTTTCAATAGCAAAAAAACCATTGAAGTAAAACCAACCAATTTTGGAAAGGGTGTAAAAAATTCAAAAAAGAAATCCTGGATTCCAGTACTACCACAAAGTGCAGTGAATGAAGTTTAACAGTTGTACAAAGATACCTTTTATGATATAAAATCATTCATTTAAATACTTTTTCTTTTTTTTTTGGGGGGGGGGGTGGGGGGGAGCTTGTCTGGCACTAAGAATCTAAATCTTTTTATATAATAATTCTTCTCCACCGTTTCTTCAATGAAATAGCTGGCTTTAGTCTGCACTCTGACTTCTGCCTGTATCCACTCTACAATAATTGACTTTTTAAATTAATTTAAAAGCAAACTCTTTAAAAGTATTATCGAAAATAAACATTTACATAAATCCAATCTCTAAAAACCGCACTAAACTGTCTCTCATTCAAAAACTCTATCCCTTCTGCTTAGGTGTATTCAAGTGGCTATTCTGAACATAATTCAAGTCCAGTACCAATGAAATGAAAAGGAAGAATTACCAACTACAGACTGCCTCTTGTTCAATCAGACTGGAGGAAAATAGGATCTGCAGTCAGCATCTGTACTGGACAAAAGGATTTTTGCAGACAAATGCTCCCCAGCTAATTAAGGCACATGGGTCATGACACAAAAGAAATCTTCCATAAGATGTTTGTGGCATCTGTCTTGAGACAGTGTCTGACCTTCAGGAGTTCACTAGTAAGTGGCTTCAGTTTCACAGATTCACGGCTTCATGGAATTGTCAAAGTTGGAAGGGACCTCTAGAGATCATCTAGTCCAACTGCCCTGCTAAAGCAGGAATGCCTAGAGCACATCACTCAGGAGGGCATCCAGACTGGTCTTGAAAATCTCCA
>BJBW01014601.1:0-11692 GCA_004320125.1 Scolopax mira
TCTTAAACATTCCCCCTGCCTCTCACTTACTTCTTTACCTGCTCTTTTTCCTTTCTCTTTTGACTGTTTACTTTTCAGTTTACTATTTACAATAAATCACCGATGCCATTCACACTCTACCAGCATAGTGCTCCTGGCAACCGAATTTCAGGCATTTAATAGCTGATCTACTTTTACAGCCACTGCTTTACTGTTCTTATCTGCTTCTGGCTACAGTATAATTCAGCTTGTATCTGTTTCATTTCATGGGTACCTGTCTATAGTTAAAGATCAAAAAACCCTGCAGAACTCTAAATTTTTCACCTGTCTTTTCTGCTTTGTTGCCTCTTCTTCACAGACAATAGCACCATCCCGTTTGACATAGGATGCCAGTCTCCCTACGTGCTGTCTTTACATCCTCAGAGATAAGCCGAATCTTTTTTCAGATACTTTGTGTCATAGTTTTAAAATACAAACTTTTCTTTCTAGCCACATGATTAAAATTCCTTGCTGCACTCTCAGGCCCCCTATTCCAGCAACTGATATGCCTGTTTCTCTAGTCTGATGTAATGTCATTCAAAAGGATGCTGAACATCCATTCAAAGGCCTGCTGCAAAAAGCATTCTCCTCAGCCCCTCTTTTGAGCAGGCTGTCCATCTGTACAAATTTCTACTTCTCCATCCTTCTCTCTCACAAAGAAGTTAGACCATGTATCTCAGTTTCCATGGCCTTCATGACTTGTTCCCAGACTCCACATCATCTCTCTCAAAACTCTGGAGACCTCTCAGGGTCTATCCTGGAGATAGCAAAGCCCACTTTCAAAAGTGGGTTCACTTTCACTTTCAAAAAATGCCCTGATGCTTTCCCTTGTAGAGCCTATTGTGTTTGGGACGTACTCTCTCTCAACATCTCCATATGTTAGATTTGACTTTTGCAGTTTTATTAAGACTCTCCATTGCCTTGATGTCTACAAATAACATGAGAAAAAACAGACTGTTGCAAAATTGATATCACTACCTCGGATTCCAATCATCCACTGAGACAACATATGTTATCTCATTTGATATTTAATCTGTGAGTTCTTTTTAGTCAAGATAGTGCTTCTGTACAGCATCTATCACAACACAGAGCTACTACTAGGGCTTTCAAAACTTAATAATACCATATTGCATAAAGTCTTAACCTTCACTAAATATTTAGTGACGAAGTATTTAATGACAAAACCAGTAGCTATTATTGGCATCCTTTGATGTCTAAGTAAATTTAAAGCTAAGAAATGTGGTGTTTATAGAAAAGCTTAACTTTTGAAAGTTATGGAACTGCTGATGACTGTATAAGTCACAGCCTGATTGTCTTTTTCTTTATTAATTGTAGAATTTTGAAACACAAGACAGACATTTCTGTATTTAAATAGGCACTTGTTTACGGTGCTTAAGCTGTAATCTTATGATTAGCTTTTAAACAGGCCTTTCTCCTGTAACAGGGACAACCACTAAAGAGCCCTGGATGGGTTCTTAGGACAGAGAGTTTTAAGAAAGGTTTGTTAGACTTCTTGAAACATAAAAAATGTAGGTTCATTTACTTACTGGTATTTGTACAAGAACATATTTAAGCACAATTTCAAGCTTCTCAGTAATTGAAGAAATTGGAAATAAACCCCAACACACTTAGAATATATAAGTCCTTTTATATTCCTTTCAACACAGGTCCTATGAAATTTTCAGTTAGATCTGCATCACATCAGATAATTTACCATTTAATGCTTTTCAACTGAAAAGCCTCCATATCACTTTACAAATGCAGCATCCCTAAGAACTAACCACTCTGGAACCACTGGATCAAACCCCTGCTCTGATACCACACAACATTGAATAGCCACGTACAACATTGAGGTTTTAAAACCTCAAGGCACAAGGAACTTGACCTGCACCAATAAACCACCATAAACTCAGTGCCTCAGAGGTCAAACTGGTAAGTAGACATTTACAGCACACAAACTGCCATTGAAAAAGTAACTTTTTAAAAAGCGAAGCCACACATGCCTATAATCAGTAACAGAGTTACTATATTTGTTGCAATGAAGGCTCAATACTTGCTGATGAACAAATAGTTTGTTCCCATACTCTTCAGTTGACCTTGAGTCTTCAACGTACTCCTGACTTAAAACACCATCAAAATAAGTAAGACCAATATTGATGAAGCCAACAACATATTAATTTCACACTATGAATTTCAAAGCATAGAAAAAAATAATAAATTAACATAATAAACACGTATAAACTCCAGATTAAAAAATAACTCATTTGATGACAATTACAAGAGAGACAATTACGCTTTTCAAGGCAAAACTGCTGGCAGCAGGGATAGTTATTCATAAATAATGTTCTGGGTTAGAGGCTATTTATTGACTTTAGGACCACAGTAAAGCCATTAATAAAACAAGATCACAAAAAGAGCTTCAAATATTTTATGATCTGAAGACCTTAAGGGAAAAAAAACCAGTCCATATGTTTAAAATTATTTAAAAATAATATTAATGAGATTTTTTCCTCAAGAAAGATGCCAGCCTGGAAGCAGAAGTCACCAATTTATACCCAGAACAGGTGCAGACTTCTGACACACTGCCTCTTTACCCACAAACAGGGCTTGATTCTGACCTGAAGAAACTAACACTAGCCACAGGAATCCAAATGTCACTTCTGTGACCTTGCAGTCCTTTGTCCTCCTATTAAGATCATCACCATCAGCAGAGATGATGACCTTCGAAACACATATGCACTCTTTCTATGAGCAAGACCTGGTAAACTCCTACGTACAAGAACCACCACAGCCAAAACAGGATAAAATTTTACTTTTCTAAATTACATTTATGGGACACAGACACGTTCAAAATGATCTCCACCTCTTACACAAAATCACCAACTAGTAAATTTAAAGGAGCTCACAAGTACTTTTTAACATTTTTCCTGGTAAAAAGAGGAAGCAGAGGTAGGAAATTTGCCACTCAAAGGAAGCAGATTTTAAATTATCTGTTGTGATTAGAGTTCTATGTACTTCTTGGAAGCACGGAAAGGGGAGATTCTAAACACTTATCTGTATGCAGGACAGAATTTGCTTATCTTTCTTGACTGTGGTTTCAGCACTGCTGTATTGCTTTATGTCATGGAACTTAACAAGAAAAGTATTGGATATAAATCTCAGTCCAGTTGTAAAAGTCTTTAAAATACCAACCTGGATACTACGTCAAAGCAAGTTCTTATATTATTGCCTTTTATCCCAAAGAAAATACATAAATATAACAAAATAATATGAAAGTTATAGCCACCTCCTGAAGATCTGGCTCAAACTGCCACAGCTGCACTGATTCCAGTGGAGTGAGGACATTTTATATCAGCTGGGGACTTGGCCTGACAAAGGTGAAGGCACTCAGCAGCATGCCAAATTGAATGCGTGTGCATTTAAGCTCATTTTACTTACCACTAAAGCCTTCGTGCTTTGAAATAGACCTTTGAAAAACAGTACAGAGCTGTAATTCTTTTAGAAACACAGATAATTAATTTCTCATCTGGCTGAGAAAGCAATACAAAAATAGGACCAAAATGTACATTCGGTTAAGTTTTGAGGAAGTTTCTACTAACTTCTGAGAGACCTTCATTAGTCAAAACACCATAACTATTTGTTTGGGAGACCTGAGAAAGTTTCCCAAAAGCAGAAATGAGCTACAGCCCAGTCTGAAATAAGTTAAATGTTCAACTTCTCAGGCCATAAGCTAAGATCCTTATTTCTGCACTGTCATCTGATCCATGACCACAACTGGTCAAATCTTCTTTGCACATCAAGAAAAGAGAAAGAGTCAACACAAGGAGTTATTTCAGATGACCCAGACAGACAACTTCAGTGTTTTGTTTTGTTGGTTTTGTTTGGTTTTTTTGAAGTAGTGAGACCAGACAGTGTTGATATCATAACGATTTATGTGGAATTCATCTCCCTGGAGTAGGCTCCAAAATCCATGAGCAGCCTTCCAAAATGCCACCACATCAGCTTTACTTACCCCTAGCCATCTTGCTCCTTTATTGGCAGCCTGCTGAATCTGCACTCTTTTCAGGGTGACATTGTAAACAGCTCCTTCTTCTACCTCTTCACCCCCCTCCTGAATTGTGCTCTGCCAGGAAAAGGGGAAAGGAAAAAAAGGTAAGAGAGAGGGGAATGTTTTCCCTCTTCCGCTAGCCACAATCTAGACCAGGTGCTGCTCATGCAGAGCTGAGGGCAGAAGATGGGCTATGCAAAGTAAATACAACAATCAAAGCAATACAGGATACTTTTAGATTGAGGGAACACTGCAGATATTCTTGGCAAGTTGTCCCTTCCTGTGGTATCAAGATACCCTGACTTTCCACTTAACTATTTTTCCTAGACTAGCACATATTTTAAATAGTTGTATAAAGTCTTTTCTAAGGAAATAGTTTGGTTTTGATTAGCAGTCTTCTCTTCCCTCTCCCTCCTCCCTTTTCTAAAGTAATTAATCTCTTTGGCCTTTCATTTATGGAAGGAATTGCACTTTTTAAAACTGTTGAATTGCTTAGGCAGACAGCCTTTAAACTTTGAAACTAACAAGCATTTAAAATACAACAACCCTTTATTTCTTTTGACAGGAGGGATCTAAGGCGCTTGTGGTTTGCCTTTCCAAAACCTATTATTTCAAGCTACAAAAAAACTTTACAGAACCGAGGCTTTAAAACTCACAAATAATAGAAAGCGGGTGAAAAAAGAAAAAAAAAAGTGCAACGTCTTCCAAACTTTAACCGAACATGTGCTGCAATGACTCCTCATTTCCCAGATTATTAACAGTACAAAAGAGCGCAACCCGCTGCAAGGCGGACAGAAAACATGCATCTGAATTTCTCCGAAGGGACTAGTCTAACTTCCCTCTCTGGAGCACTCCTTTCATCCTCCCCGCGTCAGGCGCGCACACACACAGTTACTTGTAAAGATCAGCATCGCTCGGAAGCGAGGAAGAGCGGAGAGGCTGCGGGAAGCAGCGGTCGGCGCTGCCGGCCGCCCCGCGGACACCGGCACCCCCGCGGGCAGAGAAACAGGGGAGGGGGGGAGGAAGGGGAACGGGACACCCGGTTACCATTTTAGCTTTCCACAGCAATTTCATTCTTGATGCTTTCCCGGGCGCCTCGACGGGCCACGCCGCCGCTCCGCCCGGTCAGCGGCCGCCGCCGCCGCGGGCCGGGCCGGGCCGAGCCGTGCGGCCCCTCGGCTCCGCGGCGCGGGAGGCGGGAGGGCGGGCGGGCGGCCGCGCCAGGCCCCGCCTCGGCCCGGCCCGGCCCCGGCCCCAGCCCCGGCCCCGCCGAAGGGCTTCCTGTTTATCGTGGGCAGCCCCAGACGAGAAGTTACGGCGGATTCAGTCGCCCCTGCCCGGAGCCGCGCCGGGACCGGCCAGAGGCGCTGCAGCTTCCCGGGGGACGCCGCCTGAAGCGGGACGTTCATCCGCCCTCTCACCGATGTCCCCGTAAGAGGGGAGAAAGGTGCGGAGAACCTGCCCGGTTCCCAGAGGGGATGGGGCACGGAGGAAACGCCTCTCCACAGCCTCCGGCAGCCGCGTCCCGGGAGCAGCCGCGCACCGGTGCCCTCGGCAGGGCGCAGGGAAGCGGCGGTGCCCCCCGGCAGCCGCGGGACAGGTGCGGGGAGCCGGGGTCGGGGCGCCCGTGAGGCTCCCTGCCCGCTCCTGACGGGTTTGAACTGCTTTAGAATGAAAAAAAAAACAAAACAAAAATAATACACAGAAGGAGGGAATTTTAAACCAGGCTTAATTTAAAAAAAAAAAAAAAAACAAAACAAAAAACCAAACACCTTAATTCTACAAGTTTGAAAGTGAGGAAATTAAACATTATAGTAAACTCCAACACTGCTGCTAGAGCGACAGCACTCTAGGCTGTCACAGTCCTTGCTCTGCAGAGATGTGAGGAACCTGCCCAGCGCTGACCCACCGGAAAATTTTGGTGGCTCAGACGTGAGCTGAGAGAGGGCCTTCCTCCTCCTGCCCACCACAACCAGTCTGTGCCAGGGCAGGAGGACCCCACCGTGCTGTCTGGGGGGCAGCTCCAGGCCCCTGCAGCCCTCTGCATTAGATTATAGTCTATCATATTTCCCACCTACCTCTTAACACAGACTAAACTCACAATACCTTTATTTTTCTTCTGTGGGAGTCCCTTGCTCACAGACAAGCCTGTATGAACCATGATAAGCTTTGCTGGACAAACACTGGCTGTAGCCGCCATCATGCTAACACAAGGATCTCAAAACACCTTAAAAACACTAATTTAAGTTGCCTCTTGAGCTGTCCTTAGTTACCCTACTACTTTTTTGGACTTGTAAATGAAAGCAGAGAGAAGTTGCACAAATTACTGTGCAAGTCAACAAAAGAAGCAAAAATTGAACCAGTGTGTTCAGATCTCTTGAACCTCAGCACTAACAGCCAGCATATTAACATATTTATACACAAGTGTTACTACCAATTATCTCAGGAGCAGTGCTGGTTCAGAGAGACTATTATCACTTGCAGCTGTTAACATGAGGACGTATATGAAAGCAAGGAACATTATTTTAAGCTATGAAACCCAGATTGAGCTGTGTCGTCATGGGTGAACTGATCTGATTATTTGCCAGGCTGTGCATTTAGTTTATTTGTGTAATACTGAAATGATCCAGAATATGCTGAGGCAGAAACAAACTTTAATAATCTGACTAAAAATCTGTGTGTACTGTAATACGCAAACAAAAGTCTAGCTTTCTAAAGTCCCCTGGCTTCTCCTGTAAAACTGCAGAGAGCATTTTGAATGCTTTACCTTTTGCAAACTATTTTTCCACATTGTAATTTTTAGGTGCAAAAAACAGAGTCTGCATTGAATTCATGTAGCTAGCCCAGCAGGCACACAAGTCATTTCAGAAAAAATTGCTATTGAACAGGACAAACATATGTTAGTATATGAAAATGGGTATCCAGCTACAAGGAATAAAACACTGAAGCCAAATAATTTATTCTGTTTTGAAAGAAAAGCGTTCTCGTGGTATGATAATCTGGTGCCACAATAACTGTCACTACCATTACTCTGGATGGCAGTCACCAAAACCCAGCAGTTATTTCTAACTATTTGTTTAATAGTAAGAAAATGGCAGTGAGTTAACACAGTGGGAAGGAGCACACGTTTGACTCAATTTAGTTTCTGTTGAATCACACATTTCAGACTGGGTCCTTAGGGAACACCTTCTTATGGAGAGACAAGCCCTGGACCTTTTCTTCAAGGTAGGGTACAAGCCCTCTCATGAATGATGTTTTTGAATCCTCTTGGTCACTGACAAGTGACAGAGAGAAGCTCAGTCAGGAAGGAGTGCCAGATAAACTCATCCAGTTTAGCAAATAGCAAAAAGCTACCCTTGTTATTAATTAGAGTTAGCTGTCTTTTTGCAGCATCATCCCCCCTCTGCTGTCACGGGTGCTACATGCACTTATCAGGGTAGATGTACTTAGGAGGCAGCTGTTTCCATGCTCAACAGATTTGAGTGAGCCTTGAAGACGGTACATTTACAATGGGATATATGGATGATGTAATGTGTCCTCAGTCGGCTGATCTAAGACGCAAGTTTCAGAATTAGCCTGAAGGAAAAAATCATTGTCTATGCTAAGAGTTATCGTTGTTTAAGGATGTGGCAAAAAACCCCTCATCCCAGTATCAAAATTGTCTGGCTTTTGTAGAAACCTTCAGTATTTACTTGGTTGAAATCCTACTCTAGTTATTTTGTTTACCTATCTCTTAAATTAGTTAACATGATTAAGCTTCTAGAAATGTCTTCCATTAACTAGTTTAGCTGCAAGGGGAAAATCCCAAGATGGCCAGAACAACACACAAATTAATTTAATCTTTCTTTAGCCCCTATCTAGTATGCCAATTCAGAAAAGCATGTAAGCAGTAGCTTTACTTTTAACACAAGCATAAAAAGCATTCACTTCAAAGGAACTAAATTCTTAAGATTCTTCAATGAACTAGATCCTAGACCCTGAAATCAAAGTGGATTGCAGGTTCAGTCCTCCATGGGACTGAGTCTTACCCTCACAAGAATTACATCAAACATTGCATTGAAAGAGTCCAGTAGATTTTCAATGAAAAACTGCCAATTCTAATGTATGAATTTTTCTAGTTCCCTGGAAGTCTGGATTATATTGATAACTGTCTCACTTGGGATAAGCATATTTGTAGATTGAGTTGGTATCTTCATTAAAGCAGCTGATGAAGAACTCCCATTTTAACTCCAACTCATATCATTAACTTTTACCAAAACATGCATGTCTTTGTATGTATACATAACATGTATGTATTTATTTGATGTTTTAGAGAGAAAGGATTATGCTCAATCTAAGCTCCTGAAAATCTGCCTTCTATCCAACACTGGTTATTTAATACTAGAAAGGAGGAAAAGCATATGTTATATTTAACTTCCACTTAGTTACATTCTAAGACCATTATGTAGTGTTCAACCACTTATTTGAGACCAAGAGACAGGATCAGAATGCACAGGAAAACATGAAGACAAAGCAAGCTCTGATTAATCTAAAAGATGTTCTGTAAAGATTTCAGGGACTGAAGGAAGCATGAAAAAGAATAAGAACGGTCTACAACTCACTTTAATAGAACTGTAGTTTTGCTCTTTCAACAGACTTTAGTCATGAAACTGATCTATACCAATGAACCACACTCATGGTCAACTTTGTGTTAAATATTTGTGTCTTTCCAAATGATGTTCACATGCAATAACTACATTCCTGACATAATCAAGCCCTGTGCCTGCCCCTTCTACTGAATCAGAATTGTTCCTCTAATACATCTGAGCATGTATTACCTTCCCCTTGCAACAAGAAAGAAATACAAATCCGCCTGTGAATGCAAACTTACACTTCTCACAGTGAAATGTTATATAAGAAAGTACTTTTGGGGTCTGGAAAGTTCTCAAACTGCAGATCAGTGACCACTTACAGCCCAACAAGAACTTGTCGACTGTCCGCAGAGAAATAAGTTAGTCAGAGAGTGATGATTTTTCCTTGTTTTCAGCTGTTGCTACAGCTGGCATGCAGACGCTTTCATGGGAAGACAAAGCAAAAGACCTATAAACCAGCTGGAAATAAAGAACAGCTAGTCTTACTGCCTCTGCTAGGGGCCTAACAGAAGGAGAAGAGGGAACAGAAGTCAGAGACACCCAAATAAGGAAAATATTTGGGAGAGCAAAGGAAAAGGATAAAGTAACCAGGTGATATGAGTCATCCCAGACAGTTTCTCCATAAGAGAAAGGCACCATGAAGCCTAAAAGGAAAGAAGACAGGTACTGGGGACCTGCATGCAAATTAGCTTTACTGTGAAAGGATGCTCAGTGGGGGATGAGAAAGAAAAACACACAACTGACTTATTTTTTTCCAAAAAAGGGAAAACACCCTTTGTATGACAACAAAAATGTTAGTTAGGCCATGGTTTCAAGATGTTCCTTTCAATAGCAGTGCTAGCTCAAGGGCTCAAGCCCTTGTGTTGATTGTGCCAGGGCCTAGAATTGTTTGCATGTTGGATATGCAAGACATTTCCTAGTAAGCATACTTTTGCATTAATTTTTTTCCCAATATTACCGTTTTTTAAGAGGCAATGGCTACCACCTCAAGGGCACTACAGCACAGCGTTCTCCTGGACAAGGGCATAGAGTGTGCCTTCAGCAAGTTTGAAGATAACACCAAGTTGGGTGGCAATGTAGATCTGCATGAGGGTAGGAAGGTCTACAGCCTGAACAGGCTGGATCAATTGGCTGTACAGACTTGAGAAAAAGAGGCTGAGGATAGACCTTATCACTGTCTACAACTGCCTGAAAGGAGATTGTAGTGACGTAGGGGCCTCTTCTCCCAAGTAACAAGTGATAGGACAAGAGCAAATAGCCTCAAGCTGCATCAGATATGATTTAGGAGGGATATTAGGAAAAATTTCTTCACAGAAAGGGTCATTAAACATTGTAACAGGCTGCCCGGGGAAGCAGTTGAATCACCATCCCTGGTATTTAAAAGATGGGTAGATACAGTTCTTAGGGACACGGTTTAGTGGTAGTTTTGGCAGTGTTAGTTCAATGGTTGGACTCAATGATTTTAAAGGTCCCTTCCAACCTAGATGATTCTATGATTCTATACATGTGCAACTGTTGATTGGAAGAGAGGATTCCGCAAGATCATCTGTTCATCCTGTAGAAAATAGGAGAATCTATCATATAGAATAAAGCCTGTCCAAAGAGACAACTCTGCAATGAATGATGCTTTAGAAGTGCATACCTACAAAAGGAAATAAATGCTGTTTCTATTAAAACTATCTCATAAATTATTATTTGTCTGCTTTCTTTATAACCATATTTAGTTCTTGCTTTCCATTTATGGCACATGTCCTCAATTTCATAACTAACAGGTGTTGCAGACTACAGTTCTTGAGGTTGAAACTATTAAAAAAAAAAATCACACAGAGATGAGCCACAAAGCCTACAGAATACAGAGACTATGGAAATGCAAACACAAATCAGTTTTATACTGTGTTTTAATGACTGTGGACTCTGACCTGTCTGCAGAGAGCTCTTAACCACAGCTACCATATGAGAATCACCTGGTAGTATTCCTTGACATTGCGCACACCTGAATTCCTGCTTTCCACTCAATTACACAGTTAGTTTGTCAGGGAGTGCTTTAGATCTGCTTAACATTCAGCATGCTACAATCTCACCTACACTGAAGGTCCTTTACAGCACAAATAACTAATTAACTTACATATTTATATTCTTTAAATGAGTGAGATGCACTGTCACTACACGTTAGCCAGTAAGAAAAATTGTTGCAATCAAAAATTAAATTCAAACCACTAACTCATCAAAGTGAAAGAACCATTACATTACACACACTATGCCTGATCTTCCACTTCCCTTTCCTATGCAGAAAGGGAAAAACAATGTCCCCAACTCACTCAACAACATTGAAAGATGTGACAATGCAGTAGCAGCTCAGTAAAGAACCAGATACACAAGTTCATCAGAATCTGTCTTCACTGACACTAGAACTAAATAGAAGCCTTCAAGTAAATAGTAATATTAAACAGCTTCATTGTAAAATGCCAGAGGAAATGCAGCAGAACTCCCATATATAAAACTAAATTAATGATTCATAAGGCTGCATAATTAACAATGCTAAGTCAAAAAATTATGTAGTTAAGGAAGCATATCCAGCCTTTGCTTGACCTCATATTCCACATGTGATTGCAATTAGATAGGTATGCACTGTTTCACAAACTATGCTGTCCAATAGGATATGGCATGTCTTTGTGTAATCTCAGATCTAGGTGGCATATCCCCTTGAGGAACAACAAGTCCTTAGACTTCCATTTGTTAAGACTTCAAAGCAATGCTGCTTGCAAAACTACAGTCACATCACCAGTAAACAGCACCACCTGCAACATCATGTAGAGAAATAACAGCAAGTTTTACTGCCTGTCCCCTGTGCCTTTTGACTTGAGTGTAAGTAGTGCCAGTGTACCTCAGAGTCTGGTCTCATACCTGACCCCTATCATCAGTCTGCAGAAACCTCTTTTGGTTCTTTGGAAACAGCCTGTAGAAGCACAGCAGGTCCTAGGAACTTGACTCTCAA
>BJBW01014603.1:7982-31914 GCA_004320125.1 Scolopax mira
AGTCCCTCCCCACCTTTCCTGGAGCCCCCCTTCTTTAGAGGCTCCAAGGTCTTCCCAGAGCCTTCTCTTCTCTTCTGGCCCCACTCCAACAGCTCCATGTTCTTCCTGTGTCCATCCTGCTCCTCCTGCCTGCACTGCCATCCCCACCCCAGTCCTCCTCCCATCCACACTGTGGCCCCCACCCCGAAGGCCGGGTCTGCAGCAGAGGATGCTCTCCTTTACCTTCTCCTTCCTCCTTGAAGGACTTGGGCTGGGAGACGGTGAAGCACTGCATCACCTCGTAGCGCTGTCGAGCCTCCTGGTTCTCAGCCCCCGGCTCGTCAGGCGGCCGGATCAGCATCCTGCAGCTGAAGGTATGGCTGTTGCGCCTGGTCGCTTCTTGAGGCCAAGGAACTCCATTTACTGGCAGAAAAGAGGAGACGAGTTATTAGACCCCGTGCCCAGACCCATGGTGTCAACCAGGCCCTAAGAGCACGTCATCATTGGGAGTCATCACGCTGACATTCATGAACTGCTCCAGACACGGCTGGTGGGTGCCCATTGTCTCTACCTTATGGGCAGGGAAACTGAGGCACAGGCTCTGTGAGTCACTTCCAGAGCTCGGGAAACCTCCTGCTGTTGTACTTGAAATCCCCCCGAAGCGATGCTCCTGGGACTTTTCCACCAAGTCCATCTGAGCATCTCCATGGAAATGGTTCTTTTCCTTTGCTTCATCCTCATTTCTGGGGTAAATTGGCAGCGAGACTTTCTGGTACCACAGCAGCAAAAACCTTCCACTTTCATTTTTTTATGGCTTTTCCAAAAACCTCTGGACACCAGCTGAAAGACTTTGCTAACCCCCTGCAACATTTCCACAGGTATCTGTATTCAAGGGATTTTGCCACCAGCAGGTTATCAAGTTTTCACACAACCTGACCTACAAGAAGAGCTGAAGGGCTTGTAACATCTGAGGAGAGACAAAATACACAGCCTGAAACTGGGTATCTACAGGGAAAAGACAATGCCTGAGCCTCTCTAGGCTCAATCTGAAGAGTGCCCAGAGATTTTGGTGGTTTAAGACCTCCAGAAGGAAGACAAGTAGGAATTTAAAAAACAACTAACACCAAACCAAGCCTATTTTTAAGTCAGGCTACTTGGAAAAGGCTCACTTTCCTTTTGTGTTTCTTTAAAGGTGTGAGTAGAAGAGGGATTGGTGATGTCTCACCAGCAACAGCCACCCAGAGGATGCTCATCACCAGACAAAGAACAAAACCTTCTGTTTCAGTTGCTTCCATTCACCCCATGATGTGTCCTCCGACCTTCACAACTACTCCTTGTCCTGGTGTAGGAGATCACCAGAACCTTCTCACACCCCAAGATGCAGCACGTCCCACCTACTTGGGCTCTGAAACCAGCTGGGGACAACCCCCTCTCCAGCTGGGAGGATTCTAAATGGACTGGGATAAGCCAATGGGCTTGTTCCCCCCAAGTCAACACCTCAAAATCCTTCTCCTCCTCATTTCCCTAAAGCTCCTACAGGTGCCCCTTGCTTCGGGCAGACGAGTCAGTTTTTCTCACCCACGAGCCACAAGTTTTCTTGGGAGAGGAAGACAAAGGGAAGATGATTTTAATATTGCCAACCACCAGCTATTTATTCCAAAATCTAATACTGATTTTTCACTGGTAGCATGTATTTCACTAGACAAAGATTTATGGGTCACTACCTGGCTTAGATATAGCTCTGAATTTCACAGTAAATGGTATTGTTTAAAAAAAATAAATATAAAAAAAATAGAACACTAGCAACACAGAAGACACCACAGCATTTTCGACAGCACTCTCCAAGCACCAGCTGATTAAAAAACCCACCTCAAGGCTTTTCTTACCCAGAGACTTTGGCAACAAGTTCTTGACGAACTCGGCGTGATCCCCCACGTGCAGGATGCTGTAGACACTGGTGTTCATGAGCTCCTCCTGGTTATAACCCAGGTAACTGGTCACGTTCTCGGAGACGAAGACGATCCTCCCTTCACGGTTCACAACGAAGAAGAAGCCATCCAAGGCCTGGAAGGGGGACAAACCCAGGCAGCATGTGGGCAGCAGGTCCTGGAGCTGGACAAGATGCTCCTTGACCATGGACAACCTTCCTCTGCCTCTCACACCTTGGCTTCATCCTTGCTTTTCATTACAGCAGTGATCAAATAACAGCGTATTTGCTTAAAACACATATTCAGGTCTGAAACCTCCTCTGCTGAAGACGTCCCCGGCACCAAAAATGGTGCCAGTGGAGGAGAAACATCCCTTTTCCATGGGCCAGAGCAGGCAGGGAAGCTCTAATTTGGCAAGGCACCCTAATTAAGCATATGCCCAATTTGCTTAATTACAGTCCAAGAATGACAGAGCTTTTGCCTCGTGCAGAATAATGATGTAATTGGCAAATTCCACCCTGGAATGGGAAGGAGGAGGGTAAGCACGACCCAGACCCAACCATACAACATCTCCTGCATATTTAACGAGGACAACATCAAGGGTTTTAATTCCCTGCCACAGCCTGGGTGGTAAATGCTTCCTGGTGCCATGAAATAAGCTTGGAGAAGGAGAGCCCAGTGCAGTGAGGAGCCCTTGAGGAGACCCATTGCTGATTTACACTCTGCTAAGCCCGTGTCACCTAAAAGGTTTCATCCAGGCAAGTTTTCCTGGAGCCTAATTCCTCCTTATCTTGCTCATCAACAGAAAGCTCTGGTGGACAACAAGATGACCACGAGCCAGCAATGTGCCCTTGTGGCCAAGAAGGCCAATGGCATCCTGGGGGGCATCAAGAAGAGTGTGGAGGTAGGTCATCCTGCCCCTCTGCTCTGCTCTGGTGAGGAGCACTGGGGCCAGTTCTGGGCTCCCCAGTTCAAGAAGGACAGGGAACTGCTGGAGAGGGGGCAGCAAGGGGCTATGAAGATGATGAGGCATCTGGAGCATCTCTCTTATGAGGAAAGGCTGAGGGACCTGGGTCTTTTCAGTCTGGAGAAGTGAAGGCTGAGGGAGGATCTGATCAATGCCTAGAAATACTTGAAGGGTGGATGTCAGGAGGATGGGGCCCAGTGGTGCCCAGGGACAGGACTTGAACGTGGGAAGTTCCATCTCAACATGAGGAGGAACTTCTTCACTTTGAGGGTGGCAGAGCCCTGGCAGAGGCTGCCCAGGGAGGTGGTGGAGTCTCTTTCTCTGGAGACATTCAAACCCTGCCTGGACACGCTCCTGTGGGACCTGCTCTGGCAGGGGTCTGGAGGAGATGGTCTCCAGAGGTCCCTTCTAACCCCATGTGATTCCATGATTCTGTGGATCATGATCCTGTGACTAGACCTGGTCATATCCTGTAGCTGGAGGTGGTTCAGGGAGAGAAGAAACTCGTGATGCCCCTCAATTGGTACCCGCAGCATCACCTTCTCCCCATCCTCCTGCTTGCTGGTGCCAGCAGAGAGTTCCTCTGATGGAGAGCGTCCAGGCCTTATTTAATGCAGTTTCCAAAAATCAGGTTTTGCTGTGGAGCAACACTAAGTGCAAGAAGCAGGAAGCATTTAAAAAAGTAAAAAAAAAAAGAGGGGGGGGCGGAGAAAGAAATCTTTTGTCAAAATGGTGCTGGCAGATTGGCTGCAATTTTCTTTATTCCCAGTTGTTGCCAAGACAACCAGCTTTTGCACTTCAGGCACCCAAAAAAAGAGATCCAGGCTGGATGGTAAATCTACCTGGGCCTTTCTCCCCAGGAGATGCTGGTTTTGGGGGGTCAGGGGAGCAGGGAAGGGGTAGGGGAACTCCGGGGTGGCAGCTGGTGGGGACCCAGCTTACACATCCCCTCCTATACTCCCCATTGCCCTAACAGTGGGGGCATCTCTCCGTGGTTTAAAACATCAAATTACCTCATCAGCTCTATTGCTTATGGAAACCAGGCTCAAACAACAGGTCAAAAGGCAATAAAACCTTCCTAAATATGAACGAGATACTTTTTAATAGCCCTTTTTATCTCCACCTTTCCAGGTTTGGAAATCTCGCTGGAGGCCAGGGCACCCAGAAGAAGCTGGAAGTCATTTGGGGGAATGTTTTTAGGCTCAGGAGGCTGCAGATCACTTGGGGACCAAGCAAAGCCACTAATTGCCTCTCGCAATCAATCCCTGTGGAAAATAAACTCAGGGTGGCGAGGGCTTGGCATCCTCCAAGTGCTTCCCATAGCCAGGAATGGGCCATAGCAGGGGTCAGGGGCAGCATCTCGGGCTTTGCAGGGGAGGCAGCCAATTAGGAAATGATTCCTCAGCCTGTACAGATAAATAACCCTAATCTAAACACAGCTTTTAAATCAAATAATGGAGGTTAAGTTGTTTACAAAGCGGCACCGACTCAGCGTGCCTTCCCACACAAAGGACGCATCGCTACCCGACCCAAGCACGGAGAGTGATTGAATACGTGGATTTGGGGGGAATTTACGGACCCTGCTCTCTCTCACCCTTTGCTTTGCTTTGCCCCTGCACCCGGAGGATGCCATCTCCCAGTATAACCCAAATACCAGCTTTTTGTTGAGGATCTGCTGCCTTTTCCTGCCTCACTTTGCATTCCCACGCCTGTTTCTAGCACCCAACGCACCCCTCAAAGCCCCCGGGCCCTTCCCAGCCTCATTCCTCAGCTCCTTCTGCATTTTTCCCTCTGTTCCACTTCATTAGCCCAGCTGCCAACTCCCCATTAACTCCATCCATGTGCTTCCAGCGCCCATTTTCCATTGAGTTTCCCCAAGTCAGACCCTTCCTTTGACACCAACTCCCTTCCCATCCCTTTTGCATCAGCTCCTCCACCCCCAGGGTCACCTCTTGAGGAGTTCAATTCCTTTTTAATGCCTTCACTCCAGGGTTTAGAGGTAGGGATGTGGTAGGAGGAGGGATGAAACAGGTCTGGGAAAGCACACGGCACAGGAGAGCTCCCCAGTGTCTCCCAGTATCTTTTGGAGATACGTAAGAGGCCAAAAACGTGGGCAGGGGAAGTCTCTCCCCCCAGGAATCCTGAAACCCGGGCTGGCTTCGTGTCTCAAAAATGATGCCACGTCTCACCTCCCAGCTCTTGGGCTCCCAACAGAAACCGTGGAGCAAATCACCCGACTGTGTCATGTCAGTAATTATGCTCCTACAGTTAATTAAATGAATCGGATGAGGATGTTGAGATTTTTGGTCTTTGAATGTGTAATTTTATCAGGCGGTTTCAATGTGGGAAGGCGGAGCTGGACATTCCCAGGGAGCAACCCCCCCCCCCCAAATTTCCCCCTGGGAAATTACCAGGGGAACAATTTAGGATTTGAAATTTCACTCTGGGGCCTGTGATATAAATAATAACCCTCACAAAATTATTAACTTGTCCATACAAGATGGTCCCGTCGGCTCCAACTCTGACCCTAGATACGACGATTTCTGATTTACTGATGGCAGCCAAGGCGTGGAGCGCCCTCCTCATCCTCCCTATTTTCCAGAGGACAGAAGGATTCAAATCTCTTGAAAACCATCCATCCACATCATTTAATTCACCTCCAAATGAGGCCGGGGGCTCAGTTTAATCCACATTTGGAAGCAGCTCAATATTTTAATGCCGCTGTTAAGATAATTACCCAGAACAGCTTCATCTTAACCCAGCCTAAGCTCCATCCAGCCTGGTTAAGACCCATTTCCCAACCATTTGCTGGAGCAAAGGGCTAAAACCAGTTCAGCTGCAGCTTAGGGATGCAGCTGGGTTTAGAGCATCCCAACTCCATCCCCGCCACCTCCCTCCTCCCTGTTTCCCATTCTCGGAGCCCCGCTCTGCTTTGGGCAGCAGCAGGAGCCTGGTAGCACCAGCCAGAACATCTCAGCACCTACCTCCAGCAGAAGAGGTCCCAGAGATTCCTTCTCGATCACCCCTTGGCTGCTGGACGAGATGTCGGACTTCTGGACTTCATCATCAGCCGCTTTCTCTGTGGCGAAGGAAAAGGGACGTTTCAGTGCAAACAACAAACCTCCATTTTACTACTGAATTATTACCAAGAATAAAGAAAACACTGATCGCTTGTTGCACAGACAAGGCAGCAAAAAACTCCAGCATTTTCATTTCGTCCCTCAGTCCTGTAAAGATAGAATGTAATTCCTACTCATTTATTAATTATTATAAATTATTAATTATTATAAAAGTATTAATTATTATAAAATAAAAGCACTAATTAGATCACAACTAAAGGCTAGCAGGAACGAAAAACCCCTCTTCAGCAGAAGCTGTAAGAAAGAGGCCTCCAAAATCAACATTTCAAAAAGGGAATGGTAGATCCAGTGCAAGGAAAAGGACTTGATCTGGAAGTTTTTGGATGACACTTTTAAGAAATAAGCTCTGAGAGGAATTCACAGGGAACGGGCTGTGCCAGGGGAATCCTGCAGGAGGAAAACCAACAGCTCCTAGGGCTGAGGAACATCAACCCGGAGCCAGCAGGGATGGGGACGGGAGGAGAGCATCCTACACGGAGCTGTATTGCTGAATAATCCCTTTTGGGGGGGAAAAAAAACCCCCAAAACCAAAAAACCAATCCAACACCACAAAACCACAAACAAAAAACCAACCCAAAAAACCACGGGGAGAGGGGGCCTTGTTATTTATCTCGCACTCCCCCGGAAGGTGCTAGCCACATAGTGCAGCTACACCAAGGAATTCCGGGTAAATCCAGCAGCGAAAGGCGGGTGGCAAGTGGGATGTGCTAAAGCTAGCCATCGCAGGCAAGGGAGCCACGATGCCGTTGGTGGTTTGGGGCTGGTTTGTTTTGCTCCTCCACATCCATGACTGTTTTCCCCTGGGAAAGCCCCTGAGCTGCTCCGCGTGTGATCCAGGAAGGATGGGGAGAGCAGCATCCTCGAATATCCCGGGATGCAGTGGAGAATAAACCCTGATGGCTGGGAGCCACTCGGGGGGTGGGAAGTGCAAGCCCCGGCTGGAAACATCTGGGGCTGCAGCTGTATTTGCAAAGAGGAGGTTAATCCCACAGTTTGGGTGGAGTAAGAGCAGAAAAAGGCAAGTGGGAGCCAAATCTTGCTGGAGAGGATACCTGCTTCCTCGGTTGGGCATCACTTAGCAAGGGGAAAGCAGGGATGGCTCAGATTGCAGATGCTTTTTGCCGCTGAAAAGCGATGTTTTGCTCTGAAATGTGAAAAGGCAAGTTCCTGGGGGCAGCCGGAGGGGCAGGACATCACCCACTGCACGTTGGTGCCCGCTGGCACTGGCAAAGGACATCACCAGCCGTGCAGGATGCGGGACAGCACGGGAGGCCTGAAGCATCCTCAGCCCAAGCTCACACCGACGGCTTCCACGCGGGTTTTGATTAAGAATGAAAAAGCCTCCCTGTGGCTGGCCCAAAAAAGACTTGAAAACTGGTCCTCTATTAATTTTACACCATTTACAAGCTTTTCTCAAGGACCGGAACCGCAAATTCAGCCCAGCAACTGAAAATGAAGCCGTGCTCTTTCTGTACAACTGTTAATTGTTGGCAGAAAGATGCTGGGGCCGGGATGCAGCCGGTGACTCCTGGACCCTGTGCCCAGTCCAGGGGGATGCAGCCCCGTCCTCACAGGATGCGTTTCCCCCCACAGCAGGAGCAACAGTCCTGGGATTTGCCAGGAAACCCAAGAGATGCTCAGGAAAATCCCAAACACTGTGAGCTGGAGGAAGAAAATCGCTTTGAAGAGGGATGAGCAGCAAGTTGGGAAGTTTCTTGCACAGCAGAAGAAAAGAAAAGGCTCCTCAACCCAAAGTGCCTCATGTAGGACCTGAAAACCCGCACATGCACCAATAAAAACATGTTTATTCTCGAATGGACACGTGTGTCAGCACAGGAGGCTGATGAGAGGGCTCTGCCCAGACTCCGTCAGTCCATTCCAATAAGAACGATGTTTTCTGTATCTGAGACCTGCTACAACCCCCCCTTGGGCAGCTCAACTCATCCCCATGTGCCTCAGTTTCCCCTGTTTCAAGCAGAAACTGGAGTCCATTCCACTCAAACCATCCCGCCCCAGTGCTGCTGCCTGGATAACGCATGAAGGAGCAGCACCTTTCCAAGGAAAATACCTTAACTTACTGCTTTTAACCCAAAACACAACAAAGCCCCACGGCCAGAAGAACACCTGCACGTCAAAGGGCTGTAGAAGTGAGGATGTGCCACCAGAGAGGACCACAGGGAAGGGGGTTGGTGGCTTAGGGGACACCTCTCAGAGACACTCTGAGGAATAAGGTGAGAAGGGAAGGAAAAAGGGGGTGAAGAGGGTGGAGGTGGAGGGGGGAAGATGTCCAGCGTTGATGTCCATCTGCCATGTCTTGGGAAGTCAACCTCAGCCCCGCAGGCTCCATCACATGGAGCTTCATCCACAGCACCCACGGCAAGCACTTCTTTCTCTTCATCCCTTAAATTTGCACTTTCAAATTAACATACCACAAGCTGTCTGATTCTGCTCTTCATTTCAAATTTTGCAACTGAAATGCTTTTTTCTTCCCCAGAAAGCGGAAAAGGAGTATCTGAGAAATAATACATTGCACGTGAGTCTTCTAAAGCAGGCCATAAAAAATTCAAAACAGGGTCTTGTTGGGAAATGTCATGAATGTGAAAAATCAGAACAATTGTTTCCACTTGCCCAGAACTAAACTTTTGCCTTGACTCGCGAGAAGTTGCTCCCCAAGGAAGCCCCAACGGAGCCCCCATGGTTGCGAGCATGATGGCCAGGACCCAAACACTGCCCTGTGCTCTCCAAGGGCTCTTTTTCAACCCAAAACTTCTGTGGGCAACATTCATTTTGCATTTCTTCCATAGAAGCTGGAAAAGTCTTTGGGTTTTTGACTTTTCTACTAAAAATTCAACAGCTCAAAGGCAAAAAGTCCAAGTGAGGAGAATGTGCAGCCTTTCCCCAGCGTGTGTTGGGTACAAAGGATGATACCCAACATCAGGGGGAGATGGAGAAGTTGATGTGATGCCTGGAAAACACGATGGATCCCCATCCCACTCCCGTAGGACACAGCATTGCTGCTCTGGGGGCCATTCCAGCTGAACCCCCCCCAATCTCAGCCAAGATCTGCTCTATCTGCTTCTTAAAAGGTGAGCGGGGCAAAAAAAAAAAAAGCCCACATCTGTAATTTCCCAACTGAGGAGCTCTGATTTCTAGTTAATTAAAATCAGACGGAACAGACTCGGTGCACCCACGGATGGAGAGCGTGATGGAAAGCTGTGCCATTAATTAGCGCCTACTCCCAGGTTCATCAATCCAATAAACCCAACAGGAAAAAAAAAAACCTGCCATAAAAATAAACTCCTTGGCAGAAGTTGTGCACCAAGTGCACCTTCCACCGGAGAAAGAAAAAAAGTCTAAAAAAGCCATAAGAGGAGAAAAAGACAATGGTATTGATAAAGGAAAGCAACAGGTAAGGGGATCTAGATCTGAGAAATGGGAATTATTTCATGATTTTTAAATGGTATCCAAAGAGGAAGGCTTGTCTAGGGCTAGGGACATGTTGGGGGAAAGGCTCTGAGCATCACTGGCTGGTGCTGGTGGTGCTGGTGGTGGCCTGGCCCGAGGTCTTGAGCTCACCTTCGGCTTCCTCTCAAGTCCCAGCAAACCCAAGCGCTCTCCTCCCCTCCATCATGGATCAACGAGTAGGGGAAGATCCAAGCTCTACTGGGGGATGAAGCCAACTTCAAGACCATCCTATATAGCCTATAGGGCATGTGCTTGGACCACAGCAAGGATGGCTTCTTTGGAGGTACTCTAAACCCAAATCCAAGCTGTGGAAGCTGAGATTTACCCAACGCCCACTTATTTAACGTCAGCACATTCACACGGAGGCAGATGCCGAAAACCCAGCCCAGAGTCCTCCCTTCTTCACTTCCACAAATACCAGATTCCTCTCAAACACTGTATGGAAATCAGCAGCTTTTAGGTTGTGTAACTTTTTATTCTAGTAGGAGGAAGGAAATTATCTGATCTATGAATTTAAAAAACTGTGGAAAAATACAATCTGTGAGATGCAGAGCTTGAAAATACCAGCGCAAGAAATAGCAAAGCAGATCTTGGCTTTCAGAAATGGGCACGGCTCCTTCAGAGCCCAGCACTCGCCTGCTCTACACCATCCCTCGCGATGATCTGTTGGTGACAAGCCCCAGGGTGCTCCCCAACACCAGGCGGGAGCTGTGAGACACCAAGATCCATCTCATGGAGCATGGGATGGAGATGTTTCCACCTGAGCTACTCGCTTCATCCTCCCCTTGCAGCCAAAGCAGAGAAAAAGGCATTTTTAGAGGAGATTTGCCTGAGCCAATTTAAATTCTTATTCTAAAATAGTCTAATTTGGAGAGGTTTGGGTGCCCTCTTCCACAACCAGCAGCCAACCAGCTTTTGCTCTATCTCTTTTTCTCTCTTTTCCTGTGAGAGCTGAACTCCTGACTTCGTCCCCAAACTCCAACGTTGGCCCTGAAGAAAATAACTCACGTAGCTCCAGAGCTGGCAACACAGCACTCGCTTCAGCCCTGAGTAATTCTGTGCCATCCAGAGAACATTCCTCACCAACACAGACCGAAATGGTTCTTCAGATGCATCTTGAACCCTTATTCTTCCATCAATGCGTGTGCAAAAGCACACGTCAGCAGGACACATCTCACCAAGCACAAAGCCAAGGGAGTAGACTAAGCCCTCGGGGTGGATAAAACTGGCTCTAGTGCCCATGTGGTTGGTGAGGATTGAGGACTGGGGCTGGTGGCCATGGCCATTGCACCAGTAAAGCCAATGGTGGAGACAGATAGGTGGAGGGCAAGACACTGGGACATCCTGCCACTCTTCCATGTCTCACCTGAGCTTTTTGTTTTGTTTTGTTTTCATGCCCCATGGCGGTTGACCAACTGGTGGGTGTCTCTTGAAGGACTTCAGATGGACCTGCAAGAGCACATCTGCCCATGCCCCAAGGCCAAGAGCATCGTGTACCATGAGCGTACAACAGCACTGGGAGTACAGCTTGTCAACCAACACCACTCCCATTGACAAACAGCACTTGCTTGGCCAAACTTTATGTGGAAAACTCTATTTTTCTGCTTCTGATAAAATCCTTATGGAACAGCGAAGAGCACAGAGCAGAGCACGCTGCCACTAGAACAGAAGGAAAAGGGTTATTTCTTTCTGTCTTCACACCTTTTAGAGTTAAACATTAATGGTGTCGAGATCTCTTAAGGGAAAAAAAAAAAAAAAGGCTGGTTGTCTGAACAATGTCAGGAAAAATTATACGGTGCTGAGTGAATGCAAAATTAATGAGCGCTGAATGCTGACAGGAGAGAACAGGCATAAGGAGCCCAGACTTTTTTATAGTTGACGCTGAGATCAAGCAGGTAGAATGTCTCCATCTTGCTGGGAGAAGGAATAAAGGGAGGAAAAAAAAAAAAAACCCACCACAACTTTTATCCAAAACCTGAAGAATTTAATTTGTTCAAAAACTGTGTCAACTCTGCACAGCCAAATCTGCAGAGACGAGAAAGGGCTACATGGAGCTTCCCTCTCCCACCCAACTTGAATTCATCCCTGGAATAGCCTTCCTTCTCCTTCTGCAGGCATAAACCACATTGCAACACCCTTTTAATGATCCAACCTAATTAATTTTGGAAAGAATTAGCCTGTCTTTCTTTTTCTCGAGATGTAGCATCTTGGGAGCCCTGCGTGCTAAAGTCCATGAGAAGTTCCCATTAAAAATTCATTCGTGTCATGCCATCAGGAGCCCAGGAGACTAAGGAACAAGGCTGAACATCCATCTTTCTCTTTCTCCCCAGGAAACATCACAGAGACTAACACGGTAGGATTCTGCACCCAGGGCCAAGAGGCACCTGCAACTACATTTTTAAGGACTGTACCCGTTATTCCAAAATTTGGGATGGTCCAAACCGTTCTCTGCTGCCATAAGAAACCATCCACACACAGAACTCACTGTCTCAGAGCTGCAGCTGCACCAAACTCAGTGCAAACATCTGCCTGGGGAAGCCCACGCGTCCTAATGATTTAAATGATAGTTTAATTAATTAATGAAAACCCATCTTGGAACTTGGACTTCCTAAAAAGCACAAGTAGAATGAATGGTGAGAAACATCATCTAAAACCATCCAAAATAGTGTCACGGTCACTCCCCCCAAGGTTCTGGTGAGATTCGGAGTGTCACCAAAGACCCCAGGATGAAATCATGGGGTTTTGTGGGGGAAGCAGAAGATGCCAAATGTGAGGAGCTGCCCCTGGGGGGCAGTTGGGCACCCCCAGGGGATAACGTGGTCCCAGAGGGAGCGAGGCCGTTCCTGCACCTCTCATAGTCCTGTCCCAGCACGTCTGTTTGCTTTGCCCAACCACACCGCCCAGCACGATCCAAGCTATTATCTCCTTGTACAAATCTGCCTTTATTTCCTCTCCTCGCAGGAGCATTAGGAGGATTAAGGTCCACAAAAGTCTGTTCGGGGGAAAATGTGAAATGAAAACAGAAGGACTCGCACGGTTGACTCCAAGTATGGGTTGTTGGGTTTTTTCCAAGAAATAAAGAGGTTTATTGTTACTTCTTGGGTTTCAGGCAAGGCAATGCGTGCACCACCGGGAGCTCTGATGGGTCAATAATGGAGGTGGGTGCTCACAGAAGATGTTTTGGGATGGGCTTCCCTCTGAAACCCCTTCTATCCCATGAGACACTTGAGGACTAGGTGAGAGACACCTCCATCGCAGCTGCTAAGAGAGAGGTGGGATGAACCTCACTCATCCTGCTCCCAAAGGGACTGCAACTCATGGGATGGCTGAACCTCCTTCTGATTGCCAACCAAAGGAACTGGGGGCCAGAGCAGAGGGAGGACAAGCTCCGAGGAGGCAAAATCCTGCTCAGGTGCCATCCCAAGGGAAGAATAATCTTAAAATATATTTTGTCCATCTCTACAAAGGGTAAGGAGGACTTTACAGAAAGAGGAAAAGGAAAGGGCTTTACAGAAAGGGGATTTTTTCCTCCTCCTTTCCTGCCTCTGTTAAAAATGAGAAGGAATCAAGGAGAAAGGATGAGAAAAAAAGGGGGGGGGGGGGAAGCTAATCCAGCAGAGCAGAAGGCAGGAGGAGGAGTGATTTCTACAGGTGGTTTATGACTCTCCGCATGATCCACACGCCTGTTACGTCCTATCAGATCCTCTTCTTACGGCGAGGTGCTAAAGGATTTATTAGTTCTTGACAGTGTGAGATGTCTTAAAAGCTTGAGGATGGAATAACCAAATGTTCACTTGTTAAAATAAAGGCACCGTTCGGAGAGGTCTGTGCAATTCTTAGCAGCCTCCCCTTCCCCTCGGTCTATATTTAAGTTGCCAGCTCGATTCAAACTGTCAGAGCAGGGATGAGAATTTTATTGACACGCTCTGTAGGTGGTGGGGGCTCCATAAAATAAACACACCCAGAGGATGCTCCCGGGCGTTGCTGCACAGGCCGGGATTTTTATAGTGCTGACCCTTGGGGGAGTTTGTATCTGAAATCAATCCCCGATACAAAGCAGATTCCGGGGGGTGGGGAGGGAGAGACCCCACAACCATTCACCGAGGGCCTGGGCAGGGACACAGCCCCTTTGACGTATCACGTTGGAACCAAACTGGGGAGAAAGGGAGGGCATGAAACTCCCCCAACCCGCTCCAACGAAGCCCTGCTCAAGGTGCAGTTAATTACTCCTCTAATACGGAGGTTTTTAATCCCAGGGGAGGGTGTGGGACAGGGCATGGGGCAGGGGACCCACATGGATTCAGGACGAGGACTCTCCCTTCACCTGGCTTTGCGCCGTCAGAAGTTGTTGCTGCAGATGGGGATCCAGCTCTTGAGGCATTTTTCAAGACCAAAATATTCAGATTTAAGAGAGGTGAAAGCCAGGAGAGACCACCGGAGTGGCCAGTCCAGCTTCATGAATATGGCAGAGCTGTCAAAGTTCACCCACTCCCATCACCATGGGCTCTGAACTTCTGTTTGGCCAAAAACCTGGCCAACCCTCCGTGTCCCTCAGCAGTTAGTTCCCAACACAATCGCTGTCCCAGTTGTAACTCTGTGTCCGAGTCCTCATTTGTTTTTGTCTGGTGTTGGCTTTGACTCATTCTCTGTTATGCTGGATTTAAAAAGTTGTTTAATAGCCAGCATTTTCCATTTTTGTTACTGTTTGTAGTGGCATCACCATGTCCCCACTCTTTTTCTTCCCCCCGCGGACACACTCAACAGAGCTCTTCAACCTTCCAAGCTGCAAGACATTTTCTCCAGCTCCTGGCTCATTTTTGTGGTTCTTCTCTCTGTCTTCTCTGGATTTTGCAATCTCCTTCCAGTGTGGATCCCAGGCCTCAGCTCCAGTTTTGTCCCACCAACTCTAGGCACACATAACATCACCCAAGAGAAGCCCACGATGCTTTTCATTACAATCACAGAATCATAGAATTTCACAGGTTGGAAGGGACCTTGCAGATCATACAGTCCAACCACCAACACATCACATCCCAAGTTCACATTGACTGCCTTCACCTCTAGGATCTCCAGATCTTCTTGAAAAGCACTATTTCCCAGGATACCATCCATCCAGCACTCCTGGAAGCCCATCCTGTCTCGGTCCTATCCTTCCACATCCATGAAGGTGTTGAGTAGCACCAAGATCTACCAGAGACTTCCAAGAAGCTCCAGGAAACTCCATTTTGAGAATTAAGGTGTTCCATCAGGATGAGAAGAAGTCACCAGTGGTGTTCTTCCAGCACCCAAGGTAAGGAGGTAAGGTAGTCACAGAGGGAGAAAAAATACACCAACTCAAGGGTGTGTTGACCCGTTCACATGGAAGAAGATCAAATGGTAGAAAAAATATCCAATTGTTCTGCAAAACTGTGCTAATTTCTCCCACTTTCTCCTACTTGAAGGTCACGCACTCATCAACCAAGAAAATGAGTTTTGGCTAAAAATTGTGGATGGCTTAATAAAAGTGTCAGAGGAGATGCCAACAGTTTCCTCCGGATTACTAGGGGTGGCACCAGCAACAACCTAATGCTACTGGTAAGATCTGGTAAGAAGAATTGTATACTTTGGACCAATTCAGTCAAAAAAAAAAAGAAGTTAAATTGGAAGAAGTACAGAAAGTAGGCTGATTAAAGGAAAGGCATAATTATCTGACATCAGGATCCTGGGAGAGCTTGGTTTGTTGGACAAGTCAACAACTTCATAAAAATACATAAGGGAAGGGCGGTAATTACCAAAGAGAAGGAAGAATAAATCAAAATAAAGGGCAACGCTTGCAGAGGAATGATCCCAAACTCATTTCCACTGAAAACGAGCAGGTGGTTTCATCCTCTTCAGAATCTCAGAAGGATTCCTGGAAGGATGAAGTTAAACAGTTAAAAGGACTGGATGTGTTTGTACTCTGTTTACCTTGGATCAGCCTCCCACTCGAGGGCTTTCACTGGGCACCTACCAAAGCCAAGGAGGAATTCCCCCTCCCTCCTGATGTGTAATCTGGCCTCCAGGGTTTGGTTGGGTTTTTTTTTTTTTTTCATCTGTTGCCTTCTAATGTTCTAATTGGCCGCCAAGACGGGATGAAAGTGATTCGCATCCCTCCCCCTCGTAGCACAAGCAGCTCCATCCAGAGCTTCCCAACCACCAGATTTGGGATGAAGAAAGAACTTTCCCTTCCCCAACACCTGCAACCACCTGGTGACCACTGGCTGAGAAGGTCCTTCCTGACCTCAGGGACTAAATTGGAGGAACCTGGAGTCTGCGAAACACGGCTCTAAGGCAAAAGCAAAGCTCCCTTTCCCTGACCTCCTTTGAAGCAAACAAAATCAGGAAAACTCCAATAAAGTCAATGCATTTAAAGAGGAGACCACAGCACCCGGCTGACAGTTGTAGCCTGAAGAGATTCCAATCTAATTTTAGATTTGACACAAACCTTAATGTGGTTTTAATTAATTAATTTAAAAAGGAAAAAAAAAATCCTTTAATTAATGTAAACCCCTTAAAGCGGTTTTCATTTATCCATTTCCAGGAGGTATTTCCACTTGCCTTGCTCCTCAGATGCCGTTCTGCCGCTTCCTTTTGTTCTTCAGTCAAACCTCAAATGTCAAGACCTAAACTTCTGTTTCTAACACACGGCTGGGACACTTTGAGCTTGGGCTATTTCTTGAGACTTCCCACTTTTAATGATTTTCCAAGTAAAGAGGTTTCCATCTCTTCCCTGACTATGCAAAAACTCTCCCATTTATTCTTCTGCTACATGAAAGTGTCCTCTTTGGGGTCCACCGAAGGACCTCTGTGTCGACTCAGCGCAGAAAAGCTACCAAAAATTATATTTAAATTCTCTGAATCTAGTAGTTTATCTTGATTCTGCATGGGAGGGGGAAAGGCAGCAGTAGCACCGTGCTGTCACCCTGACCTCCTGTCAGCAACACCCACCTTGGGCAGTTCCCCAGGCCACCAAAGTAGGGGCTCAGATGTGACATGGGAACGCAGCAGGACATCCACGAGGTTCAGAGTCCCTGGGACCTCCCTCTCCCTTGGCTCTCCTGACGGCAACCTGCTCTCCGTAGAGTGGCCACTCGCTCTTGCCTTTAACTTACTCTGTCTGTGTGGTCACCCTGGGCACCACATCCAGATACCTCATCCAGTTTTAAGCCCCCAGGGGAAGACAAACTGGAGCAAGTTCAGTGAAGGCCACCAAGATGCTGAAGCATTGATCCCGAGATGAGAGACCTAGGGATGGGGTTTGCTCTAGCCTGGAGAAGAGCTGCCAGCAGTCTGCCCATGCCTACAAGAAGTTATGAAGGTAATGGAGCACTGATACATGTGAGAAGATGAGACGCTACAGGTCCAAGTGAAGCAAGAGATATTTAGGTGAGACAGGAGGAAAATCATGCTCACCACAAGGCCAGCCAAGTGCTGGAGCAGATTGCCCAGAGCACTCATGCTCCTCCATCCCTGGGGGCTTCCAAAGTTCAACTGGGTAAAGCCCTCAACACCACCACTAGCAGAGATGGAAATAAACTTTATGGAAATGAGATGGTACCAGCCAGAGATTGCCAGTGCCCGGGTAGAATGTTAGACTTCTTCAAGAGGACATGGGATTACAACATGTGGAGAGGGAAGAGGTGAAATGAAAGAGTATTCAAAAACATAAAATGCAAGAAATAATGCAAGCATGAACAAGGCAGAGCACGTTATGCAGAAGGTACTTTCCCTTGGTGGTGTGGAGGCAGGAGCTCCAAGGACCTGAGAAGTTTCATTCAGAAACTGGAAATACTGCCTGTGATTCAGTGTGTGTCGAGAAAGACATGTTCAAATTGGACTCACAGAATGGTCTGGGTGGGAAGGGACCTTAAAGTCCATCCAGTGCCACCCCTGCCCTGAGCAGGGACACCTCCCACCACACCAGGTTGCTCAAAACCCTGTCCAACCTGGCCTTGAACCCTTCCAGGGATGGGGTAAACATTCCCAGAGAAGGGGAAAGAAGGATTTGCAGACAATTTAGGAGGAACCTAAAGAGAAAAAAAAATAATGCCTAAAGACTTTAGGCTGGTTTCTTCTGCCCTGGCCCAGGCTCACACATTATCCCTAGTCCACAGGGTTTTGTGTCCACAACCCCTGTAGACTTTAACTATATTATCCTGGCAAAACAAAGCCAAGTGAGGGAGAAGATCCCAAAGGCTCCTTCTACTGGAGATGCTCAACTCTTTTGCAAACTCAGTGACAAGGACTTGGGCTAGATATTTCTTCACAGCTGATGGAAGTCCATGTAGAGGTCCGTTCCCAGGGGTTGTGGACACGAAACCCTGTGGACTGGGAGTAATGTGGGAGCCTGGGCCAGGGCAGAAGAAACCAGCTGAAAGCCCTTAATTGTTCTGTGCTGGGTTCCTGTGCTTTGGGGTGAAGCTTGCCAAGGGGCATCGTCTCTGCGACTTCCATCCACACATTGCATGCAACTACTCGCTTTGTGGTTTTATGGGAGTAATTTTATGATCTTGAATAATGCACCACAACACTCGGCTGCTGGGACAAGAAGGGGATCTTGACTCAGCGCCCAAGGACAGGGTCTTCTCCCAAAACCTCATGCCACCACAGCAGGCTGTGGGAGAAGCCTCTTCCCAGGCCACCACTTCACTATTTTCTGACCACTAAATACACAGCCAAGGCTTTTTTGTTGTTGTTGTTTGGGTTTGGTTTTTGTTTTTTTCTTCTCTTTTTAAAGCTCACCATGTGTTGGCATTCCCAACCCCGAGAAGAAACTCAGCATTTGTTCTGAAGAGGCCTCCACACGTCCCACTGAGGACCCAGGACCTCCCTGAGCTCGAAGTTGTACGTGTATATCACAAAATAAATCCAGGGCCAAATCTAAGCATATGACAAGACAGCAGGGAAACTTAATTAAAGGAAAGCCACTGACAGCCCAATGATCATATGCGACAGAGCAGCCAAAATCAATAATTATTTCATATACTGCACTTAATTAACCTACTGTATTTACCCAAAAGGAAAATTACTTCCCCAAGTAGGTTAACTTCCAAATGGGGGGTGGTCTTAAATAAAGGGTCCTGTTCTTTTCACCTTGATGTTCCCTAATGGCAAAGCAGCCTGAAGGAGCCTGCATTATTATGGCCACACTTCAGGGAAAATACACATAACAAAGATGTCAGGAGGACACAACTGCTCCATGTTTTTTCTGGACATCGAAGAGGACACTTCCATGCAGTAGAAGAACAAACTGTGGAATTTTTCTGTCGTCTGAGAAGAGACAGAAATGCTCTTATCCCTAACCCCCCTGAAAATTATGAAAGGAAAGGCTCAAGAAACAGCTTTCTCCCCCTCCCTGCCCAAAGCAGCTCAACCTAAAAATTGAGGGTCATCTTTGCAGGTTAATACGTCTGGGAGAAAAAGCCAATTCTTTAAAACATCCCCAAATAGGGTCACTGTTCCATAGCATTATCACAGAATAAAACTGCATTAATAAAGACCTGAATTGGGTTTTTTTTTTTCCTTATACGTCTCTAAGAATAAATTCAGCAGCTCCACCACCGAGAAGCCAGGCTTCACTGGGGCTGAAGGTGTCACCCACGGGGTCGCACGAGCCTCCATTGCCACAAGAAGCCTCACGCCGCAAAGGGACACCGTGACCTTCACAAGAACCAGCTCGGTTGTCCAAACCCAAGCAAATAACGGAACAAATCCTTTCTTTTTGGCAACTTCCAGAGTAAATCTGGAAGCCGGGGCTTTTTTTGGACCTCGCAGAGACCAGAAACTCATGAGCATCCCACCCCAGGTGTCCTGGCGGGGCCGCGGCTGCTCCTGGACCGGGTATCTGCCGGTTCTGCGCACCGAATCCCACCATACGGCGGCACAGCGGGAGCGACCGATGAGCAAAGGCAGGAAGGACGGGGGGGAAGGAAGTCCCTTGGAGGCCGGCGGAGGTAGAAGTCACCTGTGATGCCTTTAGGAGGTGTTTCAAGGGCAACCCTCTGCGGCTGTTTGAGTTGGAAGGCGGCGTAATGAAAAGCTCAATATTATTTGATTTATTCTATTAAGGTGCTGGATTTATACTCCTGCTCTGGAAGGAAATGAAGCAGCCTATCAACGGAGAGGGCTTTTGGGAAAGGACTTGGTGGCTTCAGCTTAAAAAGGACACTGTCAAGGTTGGGAGCTCTACGAGGGAGATGAGATGATCCCTCTGCCTGCTCCATCAGATCTCTCTACACTGCTCATTGCCCCTTCCATAAACCAAAGGTTATCACCCTCCCGAAACAGAGGCATTTAATTAAAACACCTTAATTAGAAGACCCTTCTGGAGCCTGCAGAACCTGTCATGCAGGGGGGATGGATGCTGAGGCTCTGCCTCTTCTCGGGGCAGAGGTGGCCCCAACCTGCACAGCACTTGCAGGGTGGGCACCAAGTACAGAAAAGGAAGAAAACAAGTGGTGGTTTGTGCATCAGCAAAGTTTTTTCCAGTATTTCTGCTCCTTTTTGTACTCTCCCATATGACCAAGATGCCTTATTTTTTTGCACCACGCACCTTCCCAGTGGCAACCAAGCCTCCTCCCCATCCTGCAGTCTCCTGGCTCCACCACAGCTCCACCACACTGCCCTGATGGCTTCTTCTAACGGTTTCTTTACACCCCCTCTGCTAACCCTACAAGTCAGAGGGACACATGTTGAGCAGCAAAGCAGTCCAGCTTCCCTCCATCCGTCAGCAGCACTAAATTAAACCAACCTTGGGCGAGCTCACCTCCGCATGATGGATGGACATCAGCTCCATCTCACGGCACATCTCACAGGTCGCCAGGAGAAGACCTCCAGCAGCCATGTGCTGGGCATGGCGCCAATCTGCAGGTAAAGGGGAGGGAGGTCCACACAGATGGAACCGCTGCCCCACAGAGCCCCGGGCAGGATGCTCAGAGAGATCTTCTCCTTGCTGACCTCCAGGAGATGTCGGTGACCCTTTCTCCTCCTTCCCCAGCAAGTGACCACAGGCAGGCACGGTTCAGGCCTCCAACGCTCGAACCACTCAACTCGAAAAATTTGAAAAAAAACCCCAAACTTTTGCGGGACGGACAAAGGCTGAAAAATTAACTGTCTGGCCTCTTCCTCTGCTGCGTTTATTGCTGTCTTGGCAGATGAATTTCAGGTTGCTGCCACAGCCGCAAACCGCTTGTTCTGCCAACTGTACATTACTAACATTGGAAGGTGGCCAGACCTAGGAATCTTTTTCTAAAAGCATTTGCTTCATACTTTAAATAGCAGCCCAGCAGGCAGGGGGATGGGAGGGAGGGCTCAGCCCCTGCCTGCGATCCATCTGCGAGCTTCTGCCGGCTCCTCCACCCCTCTGCGGGTTAAAACGGAGGACGATCCACGTGCAGCGATGGGAAAGCTGGTGGGATGTGACCTCTAAACCCCCCGGGGATGGCAGCAGGGAGGATGCCCACCCCCCAGGACGTCCCCGCTCCCCTGCCACTGCCACCTGCCCCATCCCAAGCTCCCCAGCTCCACGCCTGGCACATTATTAATTAAATTAATAACAAGACGTTGACTGTTTTTTCATTGAAACCTGCTCTGCTACGAGGTTTAGCATCATTTCCCCCCTGTGCTTTAGAGTTTTTCTTATTATGGGGCTGAATTGGCATCATTTGCTGGGATTTCCGTGATTCTGTGGTTTGCTGGGACGTCCTGAGCCCGCAGCAGCAACACCACTGTGAAGTTCCAAAATCCCGTCCCCAGCTGGGCTTCCTGAAGGAGCAGGAGAAGGAGCAGGGCCACGGCCACGCTCTGCAGACATCGCTGCTCGCAGCACTTCAGCAACGAAACCCACATCCTCAACAGAGAGCAAATATTGATCAGGTTTATGGCAGAGAAACGGGAGAGGAGGAAGGACGCGGGCAGGGAAACGCAACGTCTGGCACCCGACAGAACTACAAGGAGAGAAAATTGTCCCCGGCCACGAATATTCTGACGTTTGCCCCTACTTCTCCAACCTCCTCACGTAAAACGCTCTCACAGTAAAGTAAGAACACACAGAGGGGAAGTTTCTTTGCTTCCACAACTCGGTGCCACGTGAGATAAGCCGGCAATACGGAGCAAAGCTCAAGGCGTAATATTTTTAAGTAGTGCTTGTCCTAGTTAATGTTCAGCCCCGCTGTGCAATGTCAAGAAAACTAATGAAGAAGGAAGAGGGAGCGAGCAGGAACCTGGGACGGACTCACCCGCTACCAAACTCCTTTCAGAGCCCCGGCACGACGTGAAGGAAATCTAAAAGCAGTTGTCCTGGTTCTGCGGGAAGCCCGGGCAACGTGAGCCGAATGCTTTGCCACCACGTCTGGCCCAAAATGCAGTGCCTAAAGTAAGAGCGAGCTGGGAGGACCTCCAGGCTCGTGAGAGGACAAGGGGTGATGGCTTCAAACCAAACTCAGACTAGATATAAGGGAGAAATTTTTCACTGAGGGTGGTAAAACCCCTGGCCCAGGTTGCCCAGAAAGGTGGTGGATGCCCCGTCCCTGGAAACATTCCAGGTCAGGTTGGACGGGGCTTGGAGCAACCTGGTCTAATTGAAGATGTCCCTGCCCGCGGCAGGGGGTTGGACTAGGTGGTCTTTGAAGGTCCCTCCCCACCCAAACCATTTTGGGATTCTCAGGAGTGCCTGTACATGTGTATCCACGTCCCAGCCGTGGGGTTTGGGAAAAATTCAACATCTGTTATCGGGAAACAGGGCTCCGCTCGGAGCCTGCGGTGGGAGCTTTGGCAAAGGCAACGTTGGACGGATGATACCGAGCTGATACCGGGTGGGACTCACCCAAGGACAGACTCTTGGCACCAAGGACAAAGCGTTTGCACAAAAGACAAAGTATTTAAGCCCAGGAGATGGGCAGCCCTTAGGTCCATGAGGCGGAGGAAGCCAGAGCCCACCTGCAGCAGCTCCAGGAAGGATGCTGGGGTTGGAAGGACCTGAGCGAGTCCCACTCCCTCCTCAGGACACCTCACCCCTTCTCCTGTGCATTGCTTCAGCCCTTTGGACATCAACATTTCAGCCTACGAGTTGACGCTCTGGGTTAATTTTAACTTTTATATGGTTTCTCAAGCATCTCTTCTCTGTTCACTGGTGACAACGCCGTATTCACGGGCGGGAGGTGGATTAATGCCCCTCTGATCTGGCAGAAGAACAGATCTGACAAGGGTACATGGTTCTTCTCCAGGTCCTGCACAGTGTGTGGCTGAGATACCTGTCCTTCACCTCACCCAGCCATAAAATGGGGTTTCTGCACACAGTTAACAGCACAATTGCTGATAAGCGCTTAATGAGCCCGATCCTGACAGCTTAACAAGCCCTTCTGATTATTTTTAATCTATGGAGTTATTTCAGGATGAATCACAAACAGGGAGTAAAGTGCCACCTTGCACCAGAAACAAAGCTGGCGTCTTAAACAAGGCAAGAAACGAGGGCAAATCACACCCTTTGTATTAATGCCTTCCTAAAATTGCCAGTGGAAGGATTAAGGTCACGACTCTTCACGAATTCAGTCATGAGCGTCTGGAGGGGACCAGGAGAAAGCTCTTTCTCTGAGGCTTCCCCACCAGCCGAGGCAGGAGGCTGCCCCCTTACCTTGCTCCAACCTCTTCATCTGCTGGATCTGATCCACCGTCTTTTTTAGGATCTTGCATTTGTCGGGTTTGACGCTCAGCGTGTCGATGTCCCCGATGTTTGCAGACAGCAGCTCTGCCAGCTCCTCCAAATACTTGTTCTCCTGTTCCCGACGCCGCTTTTCATTGCTGGGAGGGAAGGGGAAGACATGAAAAGTCCCGTTAATGGTCTTTTCCCACTGCTCAGTGTAGTCACACCTGGGCGCTGCACAAGAACCCAAAAATACAAGTACTTGCTGGAGCGATGGCTGTGCTATAACCCAAATATCACCAAAATACTGGGGAGTTCATAGTTCATTCAGGCCTTTGCCTATTTTTATGCATATTATCAAAATTAAGATGCATAGGGCTAGCCAGACACTCCAACAACAACCAGACCTCTAACACTCAGAACTCTTCCTTCCTCTCAAAAGTAGTTATAAATGAGTTATATCAAAAATAATCAAAAATGGTTATATACAACTTCTTATTTTTGTACAGCTACTACTCCGGCTGTCGCCAAGTTTAACCCCAAATTCCTACATAAAAGCTAACAATGTTTACCAAAGTGAAAATCGGAATCAATGATGACAAGAGGAAAATGAAAAATAGTCATTTTTTAGACAGAGGGATTGAGAGCAACATCAGCAAGTTCAAAAGAAGTGTTGCCAGAAGGTCCAGAGAAGTGATTCTCCCACTTTGCTCTGCTCTGGTGAGACCTCACCTGGAGCACTGTGTGCAGGTCTGGAGCCCTCAATATAGGAGAGACATAGACCTGATGGAGCGGG
>BJBW01014604.1:0-16306 GCA_004320125.1 Scolopax mira
ATCCATCCAGCCTGTCCAGATCCCTCTGCAAAGCCTTTCAACACTCCCACCCAACTTGGTGTTGTCTGCAAATTTGCTGAGGGTGCACTCGATCCCCTTGTCCAGATCATTGATAAAGATGTTAAAGAGAGCAGGACCCAGTACCAAGCCCTGTGGGACACCATTCATGACCAGCTGCCAACTGGATTTGACTCCATTCACTACCACTCTCTGGGCCTGGCCCTCCAGCCAGTTTTTAACCCAGTGGAGAATATTCCCATCTAAGCCGTGGGCAGCCAGCTTCTCCAGGAGGATACTATGGCATACTGTATCAAAGGCCTTGCTGAAGTCCAAGGTAAACAACATCCACAGCCTTTCCTTCATTCTCCATCCACCAATCAAGTAACTTTGCCATAGAAGGAAATCAGGTTTGTAATAACCTCCAACAGAGGAAAAATCTTCTGCCAGCAAGGTGATTTGCAGCCATTTTTCCTGAGTACAGTAGAGATTGCTAGTAATAATTCATATGGAAGTATTTCCATAAGTCAAAGTAGGACAGATCTCACACTGCGCTTCTTAAACAGAAATTTGAAATAGATAATATGGTTTTATAAAAAAATTTCCAAAGTAAAGATCTAATTAAATTAGCTTTGATGCAAATAGAATCAGAGGTAAGAACAGGAAGGAAGGAAAAGTAAAAGCCAGTGTTTATACACAGACTTTGCAGTCAAGCCAGACCTCTGAGACTCTACCTCTAATTATGTTCTCAAAAAAGGTTTTTCCTTATGGGGAGCATCAGCTGGTTTTCAATCAACTTCCTTCTGAGATTAGTTCAATATATTTACTATCAGTTTCCCAAACATGACCAACATCATCTGCTTTGAATCTCAACTATTGTGGAATATTAGATGGTTGGACTCGATGATGCCAAGGGTCTTTTCCAACTGATTTTATGATCCTATGATTCTAATATCTAGCCACTGGGCCTAAGTTTTCTGTCAAATTCAGTGTTGTTTCATATGCTCCAAAGGCTGTTACTGTAAAAGAAATTACAACATAACTCCTTTAACTGAAAACACGGCAGCATTCAACAAAAATTTCCATGGTGAGTTTGTGTGTACATAAGGAAGAATGCATGCGTGTACAGTACTATATGCACGTATATGTATATGAACTAAAATATGAAATTCCAGTTACGTTATTAAAGGAATTTCATATCTGACTTGCAGTTTTCAGATGCAGAAGGTCATTAATCATCAGGGATACCCAATTCCTAGCAGTCTTTTCAGTTCTTTTGTTTTCTTTAGAAAGAAATGAACTGAATGACTTGTCTAAAGTTTTTTAAAAACAAAAAAACCCATAAAACATATACTAACAAATATGTATAAAAAATAAAAATTAAAATCTCAAAGCCATTCTCTAGTTACCATAAGCTTTGCAAAAAGAAGCATTAGTTCTGACAGAAGTTCCCTGCTTTTCCAAAAGTTTAGCACAGCTAGCAATTTCAGAGTCTACTGGATGGAGTCAAGGACTCAGATTTGGGGAAGGAACTTCATCTGGTAAACCTATAAAGCTCTAAAATATTAAGACTGGCAGAAGCTCAGGGGCCTTACCCAGATTCTGTCAAAAGACCTTGTGAGAATTTTTCTTTACTCCACAACTACAACAGCCAAGGAAAATTCAAGGAATTGGAAGGGTAGCAACATTAAGTCAAACAATAGTCTTCATCCTAAAGAGCCCAAACTTCTTATTTCACTGAATTTCACTGAATTTTTAGAGTTGGAAGGGACTGTAGAGATCATCTAGTCCAACTCCCCTGCTGAAGCAGGATTGCCCAGAGCATGTTAGAACATGTCACTCAGGAGCATCCAGACGAGTCTGGAAAGTCTCCAAAGAAGGGGACTCCACGACCTCCCTGGGCAGCCTCTTCCAGGGCTCCATCACCCTCACTGGGAAGCAGTTTTTTCTCATATTGGAGTGGAACCTCCCATGTTCCAACTTCTGCCCGTTACCCCTCATCCTCTCACTGGCAACTACTGAAAAGAGTCTGGCTCCCTCCTCCTTCAAACCACCCTTTAGCAAGAACAGTGGCTTCACTCCCAATGTTTTGCTATATATAAATGAGAGAGAGGAAGCATCACTGTTTCTCTGCCTTCACCAGTTTGCTCCTTGGCAACTGCGAACTTTGCTCATTCCAGGATCTCCTTTGCAGCATTGAAAAATCTCAAGAGCTCATTAGAAAGAAGAATATTTTGGGGACAAAAATATTTTCCCCTCATTTCAGTGACAAGGGATTGCCATTTTGGGGTTCCATCTCCCTAGAGGTTTTTAGAATTGCCTTTTGTACCTTTCACTCTAGAAATTTTGCAAGAGAAAGACATTTAAATCCTTGAGCACTCTGTAAATATGCTATTTATGTGTTATTTTATGTAGACTGAGAAAGTTTTTGAAAAAAGAGATAGTATAGACACAAGGTTGTCGACTAGTAATGATGAATCCTAAGCAATTTTTCTGAAGCCAAAGGTCTAAAAAAAAAATAAATCATTGCTCACAAAAATTTTGATTTTGACTTTGTCTAGAGTTTCAAAAACATGCAGGAAATCAAGGAGGGAGGAACAGAAGACCTGTCACTTGCAGCCACTCTTTGCCAGAATGTCACCTTCTTTCATGTCACAAAAAGAGAGACATCCAGCCCCCAAATTCCTGCTTTATTAAATTTTACAGCAATCAAATAAGCGCAGGTATTTATTGCATCAATCTGGCAAATGACTAGCAGCCTGTCCCTCTTTGTAAATACACAGAAAGAGTATAAATACGACAGCAAAGTAATCTCCCTTATGGTCTTCTATTGAAATGTTGGCATTGCAGCAAAACATTTACAATCATATCTTAAAACATCCCAGGGATCTTGAGAAAGAAAAAAAACTGAAACAATAGGAGCTCCTGTAGGGTGGAAATAACATATTGTGTTTTGACAATTAAGTGCTTGGATGTTCTTTTGAAAGGGGTTATTGCCTCTCCTGTTTCCAGCTGAACAGGAACTGAAGCAGGGAAAGGTGGGATGCCTTGACAAAGGCACATCAGTGGCAGAGAGAGAAAAGAATTCAGATCTCTGACTTCCAGCCTACTTAGATCCTCTACAGCAGATGCATTATCTACTACAGAGGGACTGGATTCATCCGCACCAGTGAGTAATTGTCTTGTCTTAATCCACCAAGCTGCACTTCACTTTTCTTCCCAGTTCTAACAAATACAGCGAAGAAGCCCAGCCAAATGAGAACACTGTTTTTTCTTCTTTCAAACAGCAAATGATTCCTGCCTGATTTGCTGTTACTATATTAATTATGAAAGCATCTATTTACTTACCATTCTTCTAAACCACTCTAAAAGTAAAACCATTTAAACATTGATGCAGTTTCAGTGCCCAAGTGAACTGCCCCCAAGGAATCCCAGCGACTAAATCGCTTGAAAATGCCCTTGTAGATTAGCAAGCATTGCACAAACACTGCTGGCAAATTCAATCATTTCTGTGTCATGCTGCATTGTTATCTCCTGCTCATTTAAAGAGCTGAAGTTCATTCTCCCTTAATTCCATGTAGGCTAGTGAGATGGTACAAATGACTTCGCTTAAGTGGCACCAACTCTATTAATATATAACCACAGAGAATAATAAAAACAGAGCAAAAAGGCTTAGGAATTAAACTACCATTTGTGTGGCATTTCCTCATGTTCTCTCCTTTTACAATATCTATTATCTCTTCAAAAGTATTTTTACATTTAAAAAAAAAAAAGTCCTCTGTACAGTAATTGCGTTTAATGTAGAGCTATTAGAAGGAAGAAATGTAAAAGATCAGTGTTCAGGCTACAGGGAAGCTATTGTGTCTCAATTGCCATGGGCTTTCACAGAATTAACCAGGGCCAGGATTTTGAAAACAGATCATAGAATCATAGAATGGTTTGGGTTGGAAGGGACCTTAAAGATCATCCAGTTCCAACCCCCCTGCCCTGGGCAGGGACACCTCCCACCAGACCAGGTAGCTCCAAGCCCCATCCAGCCTGGCCTTGAACCCTCCAGGGATGGGGCAGCCACAGCTTCTATGGGCAACCTGGGCCAGGATTTCTTCCTGAGATCTCATCTAAATCTCCCCTCTTTCAGTTTACAACTGTTACCCCTTGTCCTTTCACTCTACTCCCTGATAACAAATCCTTCCCTAGCTTTTCTGGAGCCCCTTTAGGTACTGGAAAGTTTCTATAATTTATAATATATAAGGTTTCTATAATTTATAATATAGAATAATTGTAATATATAATAAAATATAATAATTTATAATATATAAGTTATGATATATATTATGCTTAAAAATACTTAAAGGAAGGGTATCAGGAGGAGGACGGGGCTAGTCTTTTCTCAGTGGTGCCCAGGGACAGGACAAGAGGAAATGGGCACAAACTTGAGTATAAGAAGTTCCATCTAAACACGAGGAGGAACTTCTTTCCTGTGAGAGTGGTAGAGCCTTGGAAGAGTCTGCCCAGAGAGGTGGTGGAGTCTCCTTCTCTGGAGACATTCAAAACCCACCTGGACATGTTCCTGTGCAACGTGCTCTAGTTTAGACCCGCTCTGGCAGGGTGTTGGACTAGATGATCTCCAGAGGTCCCTTCCAACCCCATATGATTCTATGATTCTATAAGGTCTCCTCAGTCTGTCTCTTCTCCAGGCTTTCTTAGCATGTCCTCATAGGAGAGGTTCTCCAGCCCTCAGGCCATCTTTGTGGCCTCTTTTGGACTCATTCCAACAGGTCCATATACTTCCTGTGCTGAGGACTCCAGAACTGGACACAGTAATCCAGGTGGGGTCTCCCCAGAGCAGAAGGGCCCTCCTGGCCCTCAAGAAACCAAAGTCTGCTCTCCTGAAGTCCAGGGTATTGAACTTGCTATGTGCCCTTCTCACTGCCCTAAGCATCTTGAACTCCAACTGCACTATATCATGGTTACTGCGGCCCTTAAGCTTCACACTCCCCCCCCAGCTCCTCCTTGTTGGTGAGAAAAGGTCCTCTCCTCATTGGCTTCTCCATCCCTTGGAGAAGTAAGTTACCATCGACCATTCCAGGTACCTCCTTGGTCGCTTATGTCCCTCTGTGCTGTATCGTGATGATTGAAGTCTCCCATGAGGACCAGGGCTTGTGAATGTGAGGCTGCTCCTGTATGTCTATAGAGGGCCTTGTCCACTCAGTATTCGTGGTCAGGTGGCCTGTAGCAGACTCCCACTGTATTGTCACCTGCCCATGTGTTCCATTTAATCCTACCTCATAAACTCTCAGTTGGCTCCTTGCTCATGCTCCCCTACCATTCAGAAGAGAGTTGCCTACTGCTTTCACCCCTCGCTTTCTCTTAGCCCAGGCTCGGTCATTGGAACCCCTTACAAATGTTGCTATAACAGCCCTTTCAGAAGTCTGACCTTTGACAGATTAAAATAAAGAAAAATAAAATAAAATAATAAAAAATCAGTTTCTTATTAATTCCATCATTGTTTGTTTCCCAAATTAGAGGAAACAGAAAAATATTCAAAACTGTAATAACATGTAAATTCTTTCAACAGCAGACGTTAACAACAGTATGTGAAATGATGGTGTGAATCTCATGTCAAAAGTGGAAAACTATATTCCTACTATAAACCTGCATTACCCCTGCAAGGCGCCATTTGTTAGTGCAAACTATATAGATAAAGGATAAAAAGTTCCATTTGAAGAGTTATTCTCCTATTTTATAAAATGTTTCTTAAATTTTAGACTTCATGACTTCATAATTGTTTTGATCATGATATAAAGTTATCTCAGCGATTAATATGATTACATAAATAAATATTGAAATGCTGGGGGTACTACTATATGCCAAATATAAATACAGAAAAAAGGCTTTAATCTTTTTTCAGTTTCAAGATTAGGAGAGAGTTTGTCATTCTATAAAAGATACACTGCTATGCAGCTTTTCACTACAGCAGGGTTAAAAATGTTAACTCCCAGTGGAACAGTGAGATTTAATTAATGGTTGCAAACACTGTGTTTCCAATATTTGTAAAGGAGTGTGAAAGATATGCAGAGTAACTCTTACTAGTGTATTATGAGTGTTATTCTCTGACAGTATTAATAATTTTCTCTATTTTATTCCCTAAACCCATATAATTCTAATATTGTTCTCAGACATATTACAGGCTTTCTGCCTCTTGTGCTCTTTTAGTTGCAGAAACTCACAGCAATTGGTAATGTCTATATTTGTACAGATAAATAGACGTTCTTTAATACAGGAGCAATCCTTTCTTGCCTGATAAATAGGAATGATTAAGCAACAGTTAGGTAGAGAGCTGTAGCCCCACTTGGCTGCGCCTCCTACAACTAATATTTCAGCCTTAATGAAGTTACTCATCTTACATTAGATATAATGGTGCCAGGCAAATTGTGAACGATGCCAATAACTTCTGCAATTTTCTGAAAAGCCACTTCAGCTGTAAAATTGTCCTACTTCTTCATTCTCCTGATCTTGCTAATATTTGAATATTTTGAAATTAAGGCAAGCTAAAAGTATAAATAAGATATAAATATATAAATAAAATGGAGTATTTTGCTATAACGGAGGAGGAGGATGCCATTCCTGGGTCCTGATCTTACAAGCACTTAATATAGCATGTTTTTACTTATAGATGAGATTTATTTACATTGTGAAGCTAGATTCTTGTTACGTTCAAAACTGGAGTAGATCTTAGTATAGGAAATTGAACTATAAATGATAGGAAATAGTTAGGAAACTGAAATGGATAATTCTTCACCTGTGACATTTAAGTAAACTGTAACATTCAGCAAAACAAGAATGATGCCTTCAAATCCAGGAACCTGGATTGACAATCAGATTACATCAATATAAAACTACAAGTAGAGTTGGATTTAAATGTTCTTCAGCACTTACTGTCACAATTTCGTATTCTCCACTGTTGTATGGTTTCTCTACATTTAGATTACAGAAACAATGGCACATGTAGAGCTCTTGTATGGGATGGATTTTTATGTCCCCAGCAAAAAGCACAAAGCTTAGGTCAACAAGTAAACTGGGATTTTGGTACCCTCTTAGAAATATTTCACAGTACCATAAAGTATTAATTAGTTACCTTCCACACATTTTGGCCCACTAAAGAGTCTTACTCCAGGAAATACGGAGCACCTGTAAGCAGCATATTTTCACTGCACGCTCGTCAACTGCAGACAAGGTTGAAAGGAAAATGATCTACGTTTTTCAAGAGGCTCATTTTAAAATTAAGGACTCTGGTGGTTCATATGGAACACGAATAACAAATCTTCTAAATTCTATTTGATAGGTGTATGCATCTATCAATTGTTACAATTGATTATTAAGAAGAATTGTTATTAACAATTGTTATTAAGAGGTAGTACTGAGACTAGAAACAACTTAGTTATGACCCACAAAATTAGGCATTATGTGTGTGGAGAATAAAACAAAATTGAAGCCCCAAATACATATGATACTGGGCTGAAACCAGGAAATCAAATGAATCTCTTGCTTTGACTATTACATATTTATAAAGCAGCTTACAAATGAGAGCTTCAAAGGATTTTTCAAAGGATTCATTAATTAGATCACAATAATCCAGTGAATTAAGTGTTATGTTATTCATTTTAAAGACCGTTAAACCTAGGCATGAACAGCTTAAGGAACATATCCAAGAGAGTATAATATAAAATGGTTGTAAAAGAAAAAACTGGGGCACCTTAGTTTTCTTGAAAACCAAGAGCCGAGACTTCAACTCCCTTTTATGAAGAATATAGTAAGGAAAAACATATGTTCTATGCATAGAGGAGGGATTCTGACTGCCGCAGATTTAAATGGAAGTGCAGTAAAGAATTAAAACTGAGTGAGGAGCAATGAGCAGATGGAGCCTGGAAAACACGGAAAGTAAATAACAAGTTTTATCCGTGAATTGCGACTTAGTTATTAACTGAGACAAGGCCCTAATGTGAACTGGACGTGGCATAGAATCATTACAGGGAATTACATGCAATATTGGGATTATTTTGATAGTAGACATTTGGTAGATACCCACCTGATCAGAAGAGGCAAAATGAGGTGGAGATGATAATTGAAATGCAAAACAGGCAGATGAAAAGATGACACAGGTTGGAATCAATGGGAGGTTTCAGCAGCTGCCCAGGCAAGTGCTGGAATCCATTAAATTGGATTAGAAAATGTCACCAGTGCAGCAGCCAGTCAGATTCAGTTTATAGCAGTTTGGCACAGCGGAGAGGTCATGTTTCATTAGGATTATTCCTGTTTCCATTTAACATAATTCCCAGAATATCATGCTAGAAGTGATAGAGTTGCAATTTTCACAACTTGTCAGGTTCCTTGGATGCGTCACTGTCATTTTAAATACTTGTTCTACAGCGCAAATTCCTGCTGTAGCCGCGCTTGCAGCAATGTATTTGCATCCCCCACACTGCATGTCTCACTCAAGCAAGCAAGCAGTTAAAATTTTAAAATTCAGAATGTCTAAACCTGGATTGCCACAGGGCTCTTTAACAAACACCATTTATTTGTATCTTATTTTTTTATTTTCCCCATTCTATTAAATTCTGGATATTGGCCATTGATCACTTGTTGCTCTGCTCACCACCTTCATAGTTCCTCTTCAGAACCCTACATTTTATGAAGACATACATTAAAGCTGGCTACCATGAAGCCACCAATACCAATTCAAGAAGTCACAATATTATAGAATCATAGAATGGTTTGAGTTGGAAGGGACCTTAAAGATCATCCAGTTAGAACCCTGCTGCCCTGGGCAGGGACACCTCCCACCAGACCAGGTTGCTCCAAGCCCCATCCAGCCTGGCCTTGAACCCCTCCAGGGATGGGACAGCCACAGCTTCTCTGGGCAACCTGGGCCAGCTCTCACCACCCTCACAGCAAAGAATTTCTTCCTCATATCTGATCTAAATCTCCCCTCTTCCAATGTAAAACCGTTGCCCCTTGTCCCATCAATGCACTTCCTGACAAAGAGTCCTCCCCAGCTCTCCTGTAGCTCCTTTCAGATATTTATAGGCTGCCATATATATATATATTTATATGCTATATATATTAGTTTTTTCTTCTTTCATCCAAAAGAAAAAGGTAAACCACAGCATTTTTAATATCACCTCTTGTTTTCTCATCCTTTGTCTTAGAGGCTCTAGCTCCCTCATGGCAAGCTCTTTGCATGTGGGGGTTATTAATGGAGTAACACTACTGATTAGCTTTGCAATTAAGTCCACGTCCAGGTGCTTCATGAGCTCAGAGTGTAATAGGCACTATGTCAAGAGTGAATGAAATGCATATGGCAAGATAATTTCAAAATAACTTTCTGCAATCTGGGTTCCAAAACACAGCCAATGTTTCCTCTTACATCTATAATATGCCAAATATGTGAGCCTTCAGGCACGAAAAGCTATGGAATGCAGCAGCACGAAGCCAGAGGCTTGAATTTTGGAAAGCACCGATCACCCAAAAGCCTCAGAACTTGAAACCGAACAGAATAATACTCACAGTATTAAATGTTCTTATTACTTCAAGTGGTACAAGAACATTTCTCTGAATGCTCTGGGGCTCATATAAAAATTAGCTGTTTAATGGAATGGCACATGAACTGTTGTTCCAAAGATGAAGGATGTGTTGGACTGGTGCAGTGCCCGGCAGGAGTTGACTTTGGTTTAAGGTTTAATCTTTCTCTCTGATTTTCTTGGGGTTTTCTCCTGTTCCCTCATATCCCTTATATCTGACCACGTCCCACACCATATGGATTGTAATAGCAGCACATAGCTATCAAATCCATTTGTTAGCTGAAGATATTTTGTGACTGACAGAAAAAAAATCTGGAAGTAAAACATAAGAGAAGAAAAATCCCTCCTATTCTGTAGGAAGTTGAAGGCAAATACTGCATGACTGAACCAGCCATTTAATGGTCATATCATGTAAGTATCAAAGTTTACATTGCTACAAACCTGAAAAAAAAATAAAATGAGTGAATAGCCCTCCTTTTATTCCATCACACCAAGCTCATGCTCTGATGCTGAGGGATGTCTTACAGCACTGGAAACAGCTTAGAATTTCTGATGGGAATCGTTTACTGTGATAAGCAATAACAGCAAGAATGTTTGAGATGGAGCCAGGTTGGGACCAGCTCCAGAGAGACGCTGAGAAAAAATTTAAGCACATATTTCAGGTCTCTGTCCCTCAGTGGGTTTGACCCACTGTCCCCAAATATGTGATGTCTTGGGAAACAAGACTATTTTAATGAGATGGAACAGTTCTTCCCCAAGACAATAAGAGCCTCCAGAACCACCTGTCTGTGGAGTAAATTTTCATTGGTTGTTTACCAATTAATAATTTACAGCATTATACTTAAGCACACTGGTGTCAAAATTTGTGGCTAGCACAAGGCCATGCAGATCTCAGATGCTCAGGTTAATAGCCGAATGTCATAATTAATGCTTAATTTAAAAGTGTGAGATTAGCAAAATGAATCACAGGGCGCAGGAAGACTTCACAAGTAGAGAAGAAAAACCATGTGGGGAAAGGGGGTGAGGCTGTGGTACCATTAGCTGCTCTCTGTGATAGCTCATTAGGTCAGCTCTTACCCAAAGAGTCAAACCTAAGCATGCGTGTGTAGAAGCTGAAACATAAAAAGCAAGCAGGAAGCTCCTGCTGGGAGCACAGGGAGAAGGGCTCTCAGATTTCTCTGGATGAGGTTAGAAAAATGTTTGGGGATAAGTTCCCCTGCGGAGTTCAATAGCAAAGTATCCATTAAACAGCCAAAGGGATGGCATCTGCAAGGGAGAAAGAGAAAAAAAATGCAAAAAAAAAGCCTCTACAGCAGCAGATGTGCCTTGCTAGCAAACAGAAACTGCAACACTGGATGTAATGGTCACTGCTGCTTCGGTGCCATCACACTGAGGTAGATGAGCATTAAAAGAGAAGGTGTGAGAGGAGAGCTCTCCAAGGAGAAGACCATTCTATCAATGATGTACAGAGTTATTAAAATAAAGATAGAAAACTCCTCTGTCTATGTATGACTGTAAGGGAAGAAAAGGGAAGGAAACCATCTTGTTTCTGGCCAGTGTATACAATAAAAGCAGAAAGAAAAAAAGATATATATAAGAGAAGAAACTGCAGTCTTTTTTGTCCACTGGTGGGGAAGAATACCCGTGCCTTGTAAGTAAGAGGATCACAAACTTGTAAGTAAGAGGATCACAAACTCTACACTGGAAAGCCAGCCCAAACAACTTATTTTCTGCACCTCACATCATCCCCAGCAAAAATAAAATCCGTGGCAAGTCATAACGCTGAGAGTGGAACAGAAGCAGCTTCTCCTAAAGCAACACCGGTTTGGCATAATTTTATAAAACACATTATCTCTGACAATACAATGGACTGTAAAGACCAGCCAAGAACAAATACTAGTTAAGAAGGTGGTATCTTCATGTCATCCCTTGTCATCCCTTTGGTTCTGTCCAATTGGATCTTACAACCTGGGCTTCCATCTAGTGTTTTCTTGCAGCTGGTTGACTTGAACTGCTGAACAAGCTTTATGCATGGCATTACATTCCTGCCATAAATCCTCCTTGTAACATCAACAACACTGCATGTTGTCCTTCTCCTAGGAATGAGAAAGTGTTCTGAAAGAGTCATAACAGAAGAGCATATGCCGCATTTAATTCACCGAAAGGTGGCATCTGAGAGCTGGAAGGGCACTAGATTAGTGCTGGTTTTCTCTAACTGTGGGTCATAAATCTCTTGGAGGTCATACAGAGGTTAAAAAAAAGAGCTGTCAGTCCTCAACAGCTTAATCCCTGCAGTGCTGGGAAATAAGAGGGACTATTATTACTCACTCCAATTTCTACACTTCCCAGAAAACTTCAAATTACCTTTAATTGATGGAAACAGTTCAGTTCCTTCAAAATGAAGAAGTCAATAAGCACAGTTGTTTTTCACACTCCTGTCCTGGAGGGACTGGTTAATACAGACTCGTGGAGATCACTCACAAACAGATAAGCTGAAAAGGCCTTTAACTTTCAGAAAGTTGGATGAATGTAATCATTAAAGATCTGGGGAGAGATGACAAGGAAAATACACCATTTTTCCCCAGCTATTTCTCTTGGTAATTGTGTCTTTCTCGGGAAGCTCCTGTGTCCCCAGCCACATTTCCATCCCCTGTACAGGCGCATTTGGTTGTGTTGGTGTAATTCCACTCCCTGCACAGACCTCTGGGGAGCCAGGTTATAACTCCCAGGTTAATAACAAGCCTCCCTGTAAAGGCAGAATATTTTAAAAATAAATCAGTAATTTATCTGTTTCATCAGGCAACTCCATAAACAGTTGTAGGCACAGAATACATTTAAGCACAATGAGCTACTGAATCACTGCTTCAGGACGGAGTGGGAATAGAGCTAGGGGACACAAGGACAAGGACTAATAACCAACTAGAACACCAAGCTGGAAGACAGAATGTCAGGAAACCACTGTATGTATCTGTGGTAGAGAAGGACAGGGTGAGTCAGCCACAAGACAAATGAAAAAAAAAAAAATCATGATTTGATGCAAATGAAATCAATGGGACGTTGTTGGCAGAATTGTTTCCAAGAAGAAAGTTTTTCAGTGTTTTCCATGAGGTCTTTGTCAGAGACAAATCTGACGGGGCTATTGAAGCTTGCAAGGACAGAACTACAAGACCAAGTGAATACACGACCATTGATTAAACGAAGAGGATGGAGAGTAGGAATACATCAAAGGAGACGAAAAATATCTTTTCAGAGTTGAGGGAGGAAAAAAATTGGAAAGTTAATCAATTTTCCTTTTAGCTTATATAAACAATGCCAAGTTAAGACAAACCAAAACAAAAGTAATATTATAAATGCACAAACTGTTTCTTTTGGAGAGAAACTGAAGTCATGTAAAATATGCAAAGGACAATATGAGTCAGGGTGTCTGGAGCATTTAGTCCTTCACATCCCTCCTCTTTATACTGCCTACTGCCAGAAGACCAAAAAAAAGGGCTAGGGAAGCATCCTCATTTCTCAGCTGCACTGTTGAGCTCAACTCCATAGTCTGCTCCCCCTCCATATACAGATCTCCAGCTGTTTTTCCTGGGAGTTCTGTCCACTCACTCACAGAGTTTAAAATTCCTAAGAAGAGCAGGGAAAAAACTTGTATGTGTATTACACCTAAAACATATTAAAAAAAAAAAGTAAGTTCTTTCAGCTGTAAAGACAAGCATTCAAAAAATACCCCAGAGTTTCTTTGTCTGCTGTTCCTTTTTTAAGTCATCCTTTACTGTGAATGAGGCAAGGTCTCAGTGGAAGGTGAATATAAGGGAATGACTAAAGCCCAATGGTGTACCTGAAGATAGCATCATAATATTTGTGTAGATGTATATAGTATGACCACTCCATCCCTAGCAAATTTTACTGGAAATAATAAAAAAGGTCTTCCAGCATAGCAATCTTTGCATATGAACTACATTCATTTTGAAGAGGAGAAAAGGAGGAGGTGAATGGCAAATTTCTATTTCTATTTCTAATGGTAAATTTCAATTTCAGTGAGGCTTGTCTAAGAAAATGAAGAACATTAAAAGTAGTGATGTTAATGGATTGTGCAACCACACTTTTCTTACAGTTGTCCAAGGAGTAACAGAAACATTCATTAAAAATATAGTTAAAATATGAAAGAATTCATACAGCTAAGAAGTTCCAAATGATCTTACCACTGATAAGTTTTACAGCCCTCACAAATTCAGTCTCATTTTAATACTCCATACAGATATGTATAAAGTAGTATAAATAAAAGTCTCTCTTTGAAAGTCAGAGAGCACCTTTCCACCAGAATTAAGAGCTTGAAAGTCAGAGAGCACCTTTCCACTAGAATTAAGATCTTTCAGATCAGGCTATATTTACAAAAGCGCTTCATTTTCAGAAAATGTTAAATATTTTTCCCTATTTTTATTTGTTCTATGATAAGTCCAGATATCAGGAGTGGCAAATTACTTCAAAACGTGCCAAAATTTGCTTCTGAGACTAAAAATAGAGGCTAAGTCCTTCATTATGAAGATGTTAATAAAATTTTCTCATCTAGGTGATCCCTATGTTAGTTTTCACATGTTCCTTGATTATAGCTAATTGTGTCAACAATTTTTTTTGTGTGCCTAACTTGAAAATTGAGGAATGAATAATGTAATACCGTATGGGAACCTAAAATAGTGTATCTTTTTTCAGGAAGTCATTTCTAAGCATGATGGCATAGACTCCCTGTTATTTCATTCTGCAGACAGCGTAGCTCTTTTAATCATGAAATTCTCACTGGATTCCACAGTAGACTCTAATACAGGAAATACTTTGTTCTGAAATCTGAAACTTTGGCAAGTAAGATAAGTAATGTCTAATATTCCTCCTTCACCACATCGATAAATGAAGGAAGCTGAAGAACACATTGAGTAAACAGGAATTGAAAATGCATGCCAGGAAATTCAAGCAAAGCTCTCCCAAATAAAAGATTAGGTTTACATTTCCAACATATCAGATTAAAGGCCATCAAAATCAGATTTCACTTTTCACCTTCTAAAACATTATTCAGAGTGTGTTTTTTAATAAAACAGAAATAGGAAATAAAATGAAAAAATACAACTATTGTAAATGGCTGTATGTCTGGTTAATTCAGATTTTGTTAGCAATCTTCATCTGTTATTTGAATCTCATCAGCCTGCTAACTAGGCCAGTGGAAAGGTCATTAGAAAAACATTTCTGGTGGCATTCTGTCTGAAACAGAATAATTAGGAGAAAAAAAAAAAGCCTGGGAATGTAACAGAACAAAATAGCGATGAAGAAAAATTTCCCAAAGATGGAGTTAAGGAAAGGTGCAAGCTTTCATTTCGTCTTCGATTCAGATTCAAGAGGCTCTTTAACAAGCCCTGCCCCATCACCTCGCTCAGACATAGCCAAGCAGGGCAGGAACAGCCACGGTGCCTTTTCTTTGGCACAAATTCCCTAAACCAAACATGTACTTTCTCCTTTTGCTGCTAATCACGTTAATGAGAATTTTGGTTTAAGCAAATGAATGATCATTGATTCCACTCTGCCACCATGCAGGATGCACAAAGTTCCTATCTGACTTGAATTTGTTATTGCTAATGCAGATCAATCTGATTTGGTGTGTAAGCCTCATTTTTCACTTTTTTCTTGTTGGACCATGACACTTTTTTCTTGTCGAAACTCCATTTTTAAACAACCACAAACTTAGTAACACATTACAATTTCTACTAAAAGAATATTTCTTTTTCATGCTGGTAATTTTAAATTCAACTTTTAGCTGCAATAAAGGAATGGATTATGGTGGCTCTCAGATCTGTCACAATATTCTGTGGATATTTACCAATATTACTCCTTATTATGGAACTCAGCAACTAGTGGCAATGCTTAATATATATTTAGAAGAGCCCAGGACAGGAGAAATAGGAAGATCTGTTGTTACAGCTCAAAGCATACAGACTGCACGGTGCTGGAACTTTATTCCTAGTAAAACTAAATAGGGATAGTTGTGCATCTGGACAATATTGCCTAGTTTATCTGTTAACCCCTTGCTATAAAAAGTGCTATTTTATCTTTAAGAAAGCATTCAGGGCTGGAGAGAGGACCGTTACTACCTCTTTATGTTCAACTCCCATGACTAAAGAAGCATGATATGATGATTTTCAATTATAGTTCTTCAGACCCTCAAAGAGCTATAAAGATATGTGATAATGAATTGAAATAGACTAAGCAGAGCTTTCTGTAGGGAAAAAAATGCTCAGATTTCCAGATCAAAGACAGCAGGAAAGAAGTTCTACCTCCTAACTTTATCAATGCTTCATCTTTCCACCTCAGCTTTTTTTGCAAAATTGGAGTAATGAGCAAACGCCAGGAGCTGCAAAGATAAACAAATGACCTACTCACTCTCAGAATCTACTGCTTCTAAACATTAAGTCTTGCTAAAGAAACCAAACTCTGAGCACAGCATTTGGAAATTGAGTGCTTTTGTGCTGCTTGGTTAATACATTAGCCAGCGTGCTGCCAGTTTCCTTATGAGACACTGTATTTTTAAGTACTGATGGGAGGCTCACCACGATCAGAGAGGCATCTCACTGAATTTCACTGAATTTTTTTGGAGTTGGAAGGGACCATAGAGATCATCTAGTCCAACTCCCCTGCCAATGCAGGACCACCCAGAGCGTGTCAGAGCAGGCCTCTCAGGACTGCATCCA
>BJBW01014605.1:0-10196 GCA_004320125.1 Scolopax mira
GGGCTAACGGGTATAAACTGGAGAAGAGCAGATTTAGATTAGACATTAGGAACAAGTTCTTTCCAATGAGGGTGGTGGAGCACTGGAAGAGGTTGCCCAGGGAGGTGGTTGAGGCCCCTTCCCTGGAGACATTCAAGGGGAGGCTCGAGGAGGCCCTGGGCAACCTGGTCTAGTTGGAGGTGTCCCTGTGACTGCAGGGGGGTCAGACTAGATGGCCTTTGAAGGTCCCTTCCGGCCCAGATGATTCTATGATTCTAATTTGGATTGATGCTTCCTTAGCAGCTAATCTGTAGCGATTGTAATGTTTCCAAAATGAATGGCATTGCCAAAACCCAGTCTTTTCATAGAGCTGTTCTCATTACATCCAGTAGGCTTATGTGGAACAAAAAAAACCTGTCAAAATAAATTGCCTAACCCTTCTTGAAATTTACTGTAGGTCTAAATACTCTGTAATTTTTTTCCCCAGCTATTGCACTATGTCATAATTACAGAGGGAGAACTGATTGTTCATTGTTCACTGAGGTTGACGGTTCATTAGTCAGTACTTATATTAGCTTGATGAATTAAAGTATTTTCACAGCCAATTTGTGTTCACAAATGTGTTTACACTTGGTCAGGGAGGAAAAGAGATGGACGAGGCCTTGGATCTCCTCTCGGATTCCCTGGGACAGAGGGAGCCAGACCCCGACGAGAACAAACCAATGGTGGATAAAGTAAAGGTGAGAAAAGACATTCTGAAACGTGTGCCATCTGGGGGGGAAAAACAAACAAAACATCAAAACACCAAAATTGAGATACTTAACTTACTCCTCATAGACTTCTTTAAAAGGGCATACAGCAACACTTCTTATATTCTCATAAAAGTACATGGCTCGTGATTTTCAGGTGTGGGTTTAAGGTCACTAGACAATAAACAGCCTACTGCTGTCCTGCATGCAGGTGAGTCAGCCAGTCCACGGAGATGGTTTTTGCTTCTAAGGGTGTACCCTCCAATCAGCTGGATTACTTGTGGGTTTAGTGAAAAATGTGCAATTAGTTAATATACTTTAGCCATTTGAGGGTGCTGAAATATTACAGGAAATTTGTAATACTTGGATTTCAGTGCCTTCTATTGTCTTTATTCTAATTATTTTTCAGGTGTTTTCTCTGGCCTCTTTCTCATTTTGCAGCCTTGTTTTTGTTAAACTTTGACCTTTATAAACCCCACAGGTACCAAGTTCATCAACAGACGTGTTTATTTTATCAGTCCCATTTTTTTACTTGTTTGTTTCTGCTTATTTTGACTTCATTCAATCTTTCTTACTGCGATTGTATGAAGACCTTTCTACTAATAAGACTATCAGATGCATTTTTGCATAGCGATAGTAGAAACAGCAAGTTGTAAACTTAAATGTTTAAGGTAAAGGATGTTACTGGGGACAAAACCGCACGATAGGTGCCTGTGAATAAATTCAGGCTGGAATGTGGAAGGAGATCACAGAGCAGGGATGAGATTTGGTGCAGAAGTGTGGAGTGACTCCTTTCATTTGTATCAGTGAAAACCAGAATTGAAAGGTGACATAATTTGGTTTTGATGCTGCTGTGTGTATATATATATTTAACTTAGTAAATGCATACACTTATTGATAGCTACTAAATTTAGAACTTTCAGACATGAGACATAGTGGAATAAGTATGTGGTTTTTTTTTTTTTTTTTTTCTGTTAGTTTTCAGATTTTAAATTCTAAAAAAGCAGCTGTCCCCAGTTTAACTTGCGCTCTGACTGACTATTGGGTAATGTTTCTAGCACAAGTACTAAAATTGTTAAAAAATTAAATGTTTTCAGGAAAAAGCTGAATCTGAACACAGAGACAAACTTGGGGAAAGAGACGATACCATCCCGCCCGACTACCGGAAGCTTCTGGAGTCGGGCGAGCGGGTAAGGAAGAGCTTCATTTTTGTTTAGCGACTTACGGCCATCTTATGCCAGCAGCAGAGATACCTGTGTGTGAGCAGGGGACACCAGGGGAGCTGAGTAACTCAGTGTGTGTGCTGCCTGTCTGTGGCAGGGTTAAACATGTGGATATTGTATACTTAGAGTTGCTCTGTGTATCCTCGCACACATTTAATTCAGGAAGCAAACAAGCAAACAATTAGTAAGTTTTTCTTTTTTTAAATTGGATGATCTGAACAATTAAATCACGTGGAACCACCCCGTAGCAACCAACGTCCTGGAAGTTTATCAGTTTAGGTCCCAGTCCTGCTGGCTGGGTGTTTTAGGTGCTCCAGAAAAAACAGGTGAACAAAGAGGGAGTTTCCCTTGAAACAGCTTGGCTTTAGCATCCCCCTTTAAAGAGGAGAAACTTGCAAACCCTGGATAACAGTCAAGTGTTCTGGGTTACTTTGTTCCAAGTTTGGGGACAAAGTGTATATTTGGGTATTGCTGTGGTGGGACCCCTGAGGAACTGCCATTTGCTGGAGGAAGTGACCACTCTGCTGTGATTGGGTCTAATTGGTACCCTGCAAACTCTCAGTGACAAACTTGTACGGTAAAACTCCTCTGACCAGCTCAAAATGAAGATGTAATTTTTCTTTTTGTAATTCTTCTTTTTCCCAAGGGCAAAGCAGCAAAGCCGACAGCGAAGGGAGACGTGAAACACAAGGAAAAAAAGGTAACGTTTGTGGTATTTTTGTGGTGTGTTGTGTCTGTGCTGTGTGCTCTCATCTTTTTCCCAAAGAGTAAGATCCTTGTAGGATCAAGTCAGGATTCATCACTAACTCTCATGAATGCTGACGAGTGCAGCAGGGACCAGGAACAGGGTGGGAGAGTAAAACTCTTCATGGTCAATGCAGTGTTTATGCACTGCTGAGAGTGCCCAGGTCCAGTATCCTAAGAAATTCTGTATCTTAGAAACATCAAAGGGACATCTCTGATCTAACATATGTGTATAGTTCAGGGATGGGTTGTTTTCTTAAGAAAGGGATAATTAAAGCAGATGTGAGTTCCTGAAAGGTCAGTTTGGCTGTGGGAAGCGTTGCCACCTGTGAGTTCAGAGCTGAAACCCTTGCAGAAGCCCCGGGACGACTCTGCTGCTATCGATGCCCTCTCTGGTGACTTTGATGCTTGTGCAAAGCCTCCTGCCGCACCGCAGCACTCAAAGGTAGGACATTTTTTGCTAATAAGTTGCAAAATAAATGGTTTTTCACTAGTTTGGGAAAGTTCCTCACTTGTCTTTGCTGCAGCTTGGTTTAGGGTTAGAGCCTCTTCAGAAGACACTCTCCAGATGCAGTGATTGTCTTAGGACTTTAATGGGAGTTTGATGCATCTTTCTGTCTACTAAATATCAGGAAGGAGGAAGGTTTGTGGCATTCAGGGGCTTCTAGAGAGTTCAGACAGGTTTGGAGAAGTAAGTTGAGCAGCGAGGATTGTGGTGACAGCTCTTGTACAGATTGGAATGTCCAAAAAATGTAGAGAGGCAGAGAAACCCTGCTCCAGTGACTGAATGTGCTCCTCATCAGTAGCTGCAGCAGCTGAGAGGGAGTTCAGAAATGGTAGGGGTAGGAAAGATTTCTAGGTGTGTTGGGGAAAACAGCAGAGCTGACAAGAAAGGTGAAGGAGGAATGGGTTGGAGAGGTCCTGTAATGAGAGATGGAGCGTTAATTTGTGGTGCAATCATCCTAAAGAGCTGTCAGCTGCTCTCCCAGCAGATTGCTGCCCCTGCCAGGCTGTGTGAAGTGAACTTTCAGAGGAAGCAGCACAAATCTGGAGGTCACCAACGTGAGGAGGGTGTTAGAGGAGGGATGGTTGTGCTGAAAAAGCGTGTGAAGGAGGGGGCACAGGTTTGGTCCCCCTGTGAGGAGCATCACTCTCAGACCTGCTCTCTGCCTGCCCTGAGCTCAGGCAGAGGGAGAGGTCCTGCAGGGCTTTGGGACATCCACTGGGTCCCTGCAGCCACCTCTTGGGCTTCCTTGGCAGAGGAGCCACCTGGGGACATCGGTGTGAAAATCATGGGCTCCTTTCACTTTTTACAAGAGCTCAAACTAGTCAGTATCTTGTAACTCCCTCTTGTTACCCATTTCCTCTCTGGCCCTGTATCTGACGTGTCCATCCTGTGCCCTGGTCCCTCAGGGAATGGAGCACATTTTTTTGAATGGTTTTTGTACTGGATTAAGCAGAAACCATTGTCTCTCATCTGCCACGGGCTCCTGCCAGCCCGTCCCTGCCTTTTCCTGCAGCCGTGCCCTGTGTCCTGCAAGGAAAGGTGAAATGTATTGTCTCTTTGATCTTTGACCAAACAAGATGTTATCAAGGAGTAAAGCCCCTGGACAGACTCATGACCGGGTTCCCAGTGAGATCCTGAGCTTTCACCTCAGGGCACCCACCTACCCAGAGGCAGTTATAATTTTGTCCATTGTTGGAGTGTTGATGTTTGTTTCTCTGTGCTTTCTTACTGTGTCTGCTCCTCTCCTGGGGGCACAGAGAAGCAGCAGCTTTGAAACTAAAGCTGAAATCAGGTGCAATTCCTGAACACAACAGCTCTTCTGACAGCTGCAAGTGCTCCCCAAGCTCTCCCCTTGACACAAGCCCTGGGGTGGCTCAAGACAAACTATGGGTGTTTTTTAAGAGCTGTTTTACTGGGTTGTGGGCTTTGGAGCTAAATGTGCTGCTGCATTATTGCTTTGAAGGACCTGTGAGCTCCAGCCCTGCACCACCTTTCCCACCTGTGTGTGCTTCCTGGTGCCCTGGTCTCCCCCACATCAAACCAGCCCCAGGTGCCAGCTCGTGGTGGGCTGGGGGCAGTGACCTCACACAGGAGGAGCCCTGAGGGGGCTCCTCTCCCTTCTCCATCCACAGCGACAGGGGTGTTACAGCAGGGGTGGGAGCCACCACTTCTCCCTTCCGTTTGTAACTGTAATTATTTATTTTTCGTTGGAGTGTAGGACAAAAGTGGGAAGGAAACCGCCACCACTAAACCAGCCCCAAAGGACAAAGGAAAACCCAAAGACTCCAAAAAGGTAGAAACTACATATTATAATATGGACAGTTACCAGGTACTCTGAAGATGGGCAGCTGGGTTTTGGATTCATATCACATGGATGTTTCTTTGGAGAGAATTTTACATCAATAGGTTGAACTTGATCCATTTTTGTAAGAGAAAAGCACCTGTCTGTTTCAAGGGAAATTTTCAACATCAGGGGCTAAAATATGTGTCTTTCAGAGAAGCATGGTCTTCTGCAGGGGCTCAGTGCTCCTCAGGCTTCCCCTTCCCCAGGCTGCTGCTCTGAGTCACACTTCACTCCTACAGCTGCCTCGGGACCCCCATCGCTCCCCTCTGTCCTTCATTATAATTAACTAACAGCACTCTAACAGTATTAGAATGGACTCCTTCAACCACACATCTGTTTCTCAAGTTACTATTATGATTCATTTTAAAACCACGAATGAAGACCGACGTGTTCATAAATAAGTACGTAGAATGAATCTGGTGAGAAAAGGAAAGCAGTTGTTTCTATGTTAAAAAATAAAGAAAGGCTGCTTGTCTCGGGTGCTTTCCCTCCATCTTCAAGCTCGACCCAGGATTTCCTGCCACAGAGTCTCAGGTGTCAGATTTCAGAAAAACAAGTAATTTTATTGAAAATGTTCTTATTTTCATAATTTCTTTATTTATTATTTCAGTAATTTTATTGAAAAGTCCAGCAGCAGGGTCAGCCCGGGCCTGGTGCCACCCCAGAGGGACATTGAATGAAGAAACCCCTGGGCCATTAGACCCCCATGACCTCATCTCCTCACATGTCTTTGAGCCCAGTGGTGATTTTTGGTCTGACACCTTTTTGGAGAATTTCTCTGTGTCCAGGCTGGCCGTTGGCTGCTCTGATCACGTTGATTTGCAGAGGATTGTCACCTCCTTCTCTTCTGGTTTATGTTCTTGTGCCCCTGCACTCCCTGGCAGAAGTGAAAACTCCTAGACTTGGGGGAAAATACTACCAAAATATCATTTTTCTTGAACAGAAAAGCTAAACCCAGCTCTGTACTTGTTGTTAGGAAAATTACTGATAAAATTAACTCTACTGCAGCCTAAAGGCTTCAGCAAATGAAACTGCTCATCCTGAGTAAAGCGAGGAAACAGCATAAATCACACCATATTATAACCCTAGGAAATTCATTCTAATTAAAACTTACTTTTTTAAGATAAAGGACTAATATCTCTCAACACTTACAATTTTCAGTGTAAAATTGGAAGGGGTGCCTTAAGTCCTCTTCAGAAGGATGTATTTTTAGCCTGGATTGGTAGCGCGGGCAAAAGGATGTTGGGAGCAGGGTATGGGGAACTGTGGCTGAAAAACTTGGAATTTGTGAACTTTAGCTGAAATTGAGTCAGGGATGGAGGAAAAAGGAAAATACACAGCACAAGTTACAAAGGCTGTTCCTGAAGTTTGTGTATTTCAAGTGCAGATGGTGTTTATGTCTGAGCCCTGACTCGCTCCCGGTGATCTCGGTCACCCTTTTATTTCAGATTTTAGCCTTTTTCACAGTTTCTTACTCTGGTGCTGCTCTTGCTCCGCAGGCCAAGGGACAGTCCTCCGGCAGCAAACCTGAGAAGCAGAAAACGAGCTAAACGTTAATGCTGGGGGTGAGTGTCCCCCTTTCCCCCCCCCCCTTCCTCTCCCTGAGGCCCCTGGGACGCCCCAGGCGCAGCTCGGGGGGCTGCGGGGTTTGTTGAGACCCTCAGCTGGGGCCACCTCGGGCTTCCCTGTCCCGGGGCAGACGAGGCCTTTCTCTCTGCCCCCCAGACTTCGCTTCCCATAATTCTTCCCAGATCTCCTTTGCCAATATTTTTCCCCAAGTTAAAGAAGAAAAACACCCTTTGACTGTATTTTCCTTCTTTTTCTTGCCCCCAGGATCCCGGCACATGATGTAAAACGCCATCTTTTCTGTTGGAGGATAATGATTCCTGAGGAACAAAAGCTGATGCAAATTCCCTGGGTTAATTCTGGGTGGTTTTTGCACAGTGATGCTTGTTGGACTTTCTTCATATTTTCTTTTTTTTTCCCGCTAGTAGACTAAGGTGGTTTGGTGTTTGGGTTTTTTTTCCCCTAGCCATTCATTTTATTACGCTCATATACTTTGAATTTTTTTTTTTTTTTGGTAATTTTCTTCAGTTTTCAGAGGGAGAGAATGCTTTATATTTACAAGGAATATATTTCAGAAATGAATAGCGATGCCAAAAAAAAAAAAAAAAATATATATATATCTGCAGACTTTTGCACATAATCTCCACATAGTGCCTGTAAATCTCAGAGAAAGAAGTAACTGTATGTGCTGCAGCATCCGTAGCGTCGCGGGGAGAGCGCCGAGTGCTGCGCGACATCTCGGCCACGGGGCGGCTGCTGGTGGCCAAACAGCCAGAAAATGGGGATTATCCGCTTCGTGGGGCGCGTCCGGCAACGAACCTGTAGTTAGAACAGCGAAAACACGCCAAATGAGGAATTTAGGTTTTGGGTTTTTTTTTTTTTTTCCTGTATCTGCTGAATTTCAGGAGTCTCTTGGGGTGAAGAAACACAAATCCTGGTGAAACGCCGCCGTCGCAGAAGAGCAAAGAAAGGAGGTGCCTGAGCCTTTGGCAGCGGCGGAGGAGAAGCTCAGCTCAACAGTTGGACCTTTTGATGTTGCTTTTGTGGTTTTTTTTTTAACCGTTGCACTGTTTCTGGCCGTTGCTTCTGCTCCGGGCGCCCCGGAGGGGGATGGTGCAGGGCGAGGGCAGGCGCCGCTGCTCAGGGAGCGAGGGGGCGTTTGGCTGCTCCGGGGGGTCGGGGCCGCGGGAGCGCGGTGCCCCCGGCTCCGGGCAGAGGAGGGGGGCACCTCTGGTGCCCGCGGGGGGAGCCGAGGCCTGAGAGGGCCCAGGGGCTTCACTTGGGGATATTGAGACTTTGGGCTGCGCTCGCAGCCCCCGCCGGGAACCTGTGTCACACTAATAAAGTTTTTAAGAAGGCATTTTGACGTCCGTGGCTTTCCCTTTATTGCTGCTGTAGCCTGAGCAGCTGCTGGAAGGCAAAACAAACCCTAAAACTAAAATGAATAGAATGGTTTTTTAAAACAAAACCAAGTAAAATACTTGTCCGCGACGCTTCACAAAGGCGCTCACAGTCTCCGCAGGATCCAGCTGCCGTTCCCCCCTTTGGTTTTGAGGTCCCCGTTCAGGTTTTCGGGCAGAGAAGCCCCGGGCGGGAGAGGGAAGGGAAAGAAAGGGAGAGTTTCTGCTTTTGGGGCACAGGACAACGGGGGTGTAACCGGAAACGGCAAGTGAAAGGAAACGGCGTTTTCTAACACATTTTGTCCCCCAGCAGCAGAACTCGGCTGCTTTTCCAAGCCCCGATGATGTCAGTTCAGCTCCAGGGGCTGAGAACTTCTGTTAATTTGTTGCTGAGAACAGAGCTGTGGAGGCACAGGCAGAACCTTATGATTAGCTCTGGATTATGTGGGGTTTTTCCTCAATTTTTTATCTGAATTTTCTGTCTGTTTGATCAGATCTGTGGGGAAACCGAGATGGGTCAGAGCCAGAGGGAACAAACACGATGGGTCAAGGCAAGGGCACGGCTGGAGGAGCGGGGAAATCAAGTGCATTTAAGCACGTGTGATAATTAGCTGGATTTAACAAAAAAAACCCTCACCAGCAGCTTAGTACAGAAATGCAAGTTTTCTGTAGGTGAAGAGGCGGCCATTCACAAATGGCTGTTAAAAAACCACAACCCTCCACCAAAAAAGCTTCCACCTCCAAGATTTCGGCTTTGGTTTCCTGAGGAACTGTCCCTCCTGAGGCCGTGGTGGCCTCTCCCCTCAGCACCCGCCGGCAGGTCCTGCCTCGCCTCCTCCTGGTGCCCTCAGCTGCGTTTCCATCAGGCAAAAAGGGGTTAATGAAAAGCAAAAATTACTCCTAAACCCGATAGTTAATCATCTGAAGAACAATTCATCAATTTTTATTATTTTTGCACACAAAACATTACTAGTTCATTTCCTAAATGCTACATTTCAGGCACAGGTGAAGTATCCCCATCATCATCAGCATCATCATCAGCATCATCATCATCATCATCATCAGCAGCAGCAGCAGCAGCAGCAGCAGCAGCAGGAGTCGGGCAGAGCTGGGGGGGGCGTTTGGGGACCACAGCGTTGGCACCACCATCCCCGAGAGGGGTCCTGGTCATTTGTTCTTTGAGAGATGCAATTTTAATGATTTGGTGCTTGGGGTGTTTTTTTTTAATTCCATGATTCCGGAGCGCATGTTTGTTCCAGTCACTCCCCAGGGGACGTCGCTGATGGAGCCACGGGGTCAGTGATGGAGCCATGGGGTTGGCGATGGAGCCACAGGGTCGGTGATGGAGCCACGGGGTCAGCGATGGAGCCACAGGGTCGGTGATGGAGCCACGGGGTCGGTGATGGAGCGATGGTGGGGGTCGGTGCTGCCCGTTCCCCCCCAGCGGGGAGGACCCGCAGGGTCAGGGCCGGGGGGTGGAAAAGCTCCTCCTGTTTGTCTCCAGAACGTCCCACTCCATCAGAAGCAGAGGTCACCCCTCCACATCCCCGAGTTCATTCCACAACATCCCCCGTCCCTCTGGAGCGTCACCGGGAGAGGGATCAGCAGAGGGTCCGAGTCTGTCCCCAGCGACCCCCCGTCCCCAAACCTTGTCGTGGGGCTGCTCCCAGTGCCCCCCAGACAAACCCAGTGACACCATCAGCCGCCCCTCCCTTTCCACCACCGCTTGGATGTTCCTGACAGAACCAAGGAAAGTGCCTCAATTCACAGGTGGTATTTTTGCAGCCACGTTTTGAGAGTCTCCAGGTTTCTGTCCATCCAGCGCACGTTGTCCTCGATGGTTTCCAGCGCCTGCTGCACGCACCGAAGCCGCGCGCTTCTTTCATCCAGAGAACTGAAAAATTCTTTCACCTGTTGACAAAAATGTGAAAGAACAGTTCACGAAGAGGCAGAAGTGGTGGCACGGGAAGTCCAAAAGAAACTTGTGATACTCAAAACTGGCCTTGGGTCTTCCCCCCCTCCCCCACCCTCCACCCCAAGAGCAGCTTTTTAAAGAGGTTTCATAGTGACTGGATCCCACAAAGCGAGGAAGAGTGAGAGGCTGAGAGTTGGGGGGTTCAGCCTGGAGAAGAGAAGGCCCCAGGAAGACCTCAGAGCCCCTTCCAGTCCCTCAAGAAGGGGGGC